>VWYH01009009.1:700272-730519 GCA_013399365.1 Pampusana beccarii
GTTTGGGGGCTGCTTTTTCCCCACTCGCTTATTCCTGACCTTAAAGAGTGAACATGCCCACCTGAACGGAGGTTCCTCTTGTCTTTCAGAGTAGCTCCAGTGAGAGACGGCAGCTTCATTGAGAAGATGAAGAAGACGGTAAGCTTCTTGCTCTGGCTACACGGGGTGCTGGGAAGGTGGGGAGCTCATGTCCTTGCTGATTTCATCTGGAGACTGTCCAGCTGTCAGCGGGGGGGCTGGTTTGGACACAGACGCGTCTGCTGCAAAGAGCATCCAGGGCAAGGCTGTGTGGGCAGGCAGGAATGGCTCTTTCAGCCTGTGCCTGAGAGTTGTTCTTAGAGAAAAAAATAAGTGAAAATTTGTTGGAAAAAAAAGGGTAATACGAGAGCAAAGGGAGGGGAGGGGAGAGAAATGGCAGAGACTTTAAATTCATTGGCTGGCAGTTGTTTGTCTGCGTGGTTGGTTCCCAAACTGCCTCACTTTGGGATGGGAATTGTGCACAGAACTGACAGCTTATGATTCCGCTGGACTGGACACAAGAGGACGCAGAGGAGGAAGCAAGGGCTGAATGTATTTTCTGTTTTATTTCAGAGTAGCTGGCTTGGGGCAGAGCAGGAGCTTTGGTGCTTAGGCACTTTCCCAAAGCTTGGACACGTTGGCTTTCTCACCCTGGGAGTTGCCTGTTTCCAGGAGTCACACTGCAGCCTTGAGGCTGAGAATAAATCTTGAGGGTTTATTCTTTGCTTTGGGTTTTAGTCTGACCTGAGTCATCCCTCCAAGGCTGACAAGAGTCATGTTCTTATTAACATCTTAGTCTTGAGTTTTCCACTGCAGACCCAGTGTGGAATCCTTGTACAGGCACAGACTCCTGGTTGCCTCTAGGTTGCAGTCCAGGGCTCCTGATCACAGGCGTTTCCTTTGTGTTTGACAAGATGTTCTTCCTCCATGCATATACCAAATGAGTAATCACCATTTAAGAGGGATTTCTTGTTCTCTCCAGGGGCGGAACATCGTGGTTTTCTATGGTTCCCAGACGGGTACAGCAGAGGAGTTTGCCAATCGCCTCTCCAAAGATGCTCATCGCTATGGCCTCCGGGGCATGGCAGCGGATCCAGAGGAGTATGATCTGGTAATTTAGCCATGAACAGCCTCAGGATAGGTAACGTTGTTTAGTGTCCCCTAAAAAAATGAGAAAGGACCTAGCCAAGGGACAGTTGCCCTTTAAATAAAGTCGTTTAGGGGAGAAAATGAAATTGGATTGGCCTGAGAGATGCAAAGGTGGGCTTGGTCCTTGCCAGTCTATGGATTTAGGCTGAACACTGCAACACAACTGAAAGGGGGAGGTAGGTAACCTGGAGTGTTTGGGAGTCGAAAGTCGTCCATTGGCAGCATGAAACTTGCTGCATTTGCCTTGTGTAGTTAGCATTAAACCCAAACTGCTGCAGTCTTGCACAGAGACATTGGCATTGTGTTGCTCTCCAGATTGAACAACAATCCTGGTCCCTTAAAGCTTGTATGGAAAAACCTATTGCTTTTCATGGGGGGTAGAAGTATTAACTTGCGGTCCAGTGCGGGCAGTCAGCTTTATTTCCCCTGACGTTTTGAGTGCTTTTGGCCTTTTCCAACCCCTTTTGTAATCAGCTGTTTGACATGACGTGGTGGTGCTCTGCACACCAGAGGTAGCTGCGTTGTACAATAGGCTTGCCCAATAACCACACTGTGGGATCCTTGAGGTTTTATTCTTTCCTTTGGTTGTAGGCGGACCTGAGTCGCCTCTCTGAGATCGACAAGTCCTTAGCCGTGTTCTGCATGGCGACATACGGTGAGGGTGATCCCACGGACAATGCCCAAGACTTCTACGACTGGCTGCAAGAGGCTGATGTTGACTTGTCGGGTCTCCGGTTTGCAGTAAGTGGCTCAATTCCAGTTTATGTTGCATTTGGGCAGGAAAGTCAAAAGGCGTCCGCTGTGCCTGCACGTGGCTTGGGTAAAGGCACAACATGATGTTTATGCCTATACGCCTGTGCTGGATGCGGTCCCTATTGTCTTCCTCTCCAGGCTTTGTGGATACTTGCAAATATATATATATATATCTGGGGGCTTTAAATGCGGATGTCAGAGTACTCTCTCCACTCCCTAAATCACAAGGGTTTGCTGGTAGTGCCTTGCCACAAATGGCCCAGCAGGCATTGAATACAAGGTCTGTAAATGAGTTACAGGCTGCTGCTGTTGTTCAGAAGCTAATTGAGCAGCCCTGGGCCAGATCTTCTCGCACAAATTAAATCACTTGGAGGAGCATGTAGCTCTTTTCCTGTGTGAGCTGAATAATTGGCCGAGATACAGCCACCTCGCCTGAACCCCGGCCAAATTCCTTAGGCAGCATCATAATTGCAAATGAGGAGAAAATCCACTGCTGGAGATGTTAAACTGCTCTGTGTAAAGCAGTGAGCAGACATTTGCTGAGTGGTTTGTGGGAGGGAAGGGACAACGATTCATCTCCAGACAGTCCAAGCTCCTGTGGGTCCCTCGAGGAGATGGCGCAGACGGCTCTTGTACCTGCATCCCCTTGGAGTACCTGAGGCCTGGCTCGGGCAGGTGCTGGTGCCCACTGACCACTCTCCAGTGGCAGGATCTTCCTCAGAAGGTCCGCAAGTAGCTGATGAGGAGCTGGGAGAGGTGTTGCCATCCTGTCTGTCTGCAGCATCCTTTGCTGGGTGTTACTGGGCAGAGGATGCTGGTTGAATGGGAAAAATCCAGGCCCTGCTTTTCTGTGCTTAATCACTGTTCCCTTCCAGGTCTTTGGGCTGGGGAACAAGACTTACGAGCACTTCAATGCCATGGGAAAGTATGTGGACAAGAGACTGGAGGAGCTTGGAGCCCAACGCATCTTTGAACTTGGGCTGGGAGATGACGATGGCAAGTGAGTAGCTTGGAGAGGCTGGTCAGAGCTGGCAAAGCAGCATGGAAGGGACCTTGACAGGGGGTTGGCTCTGCTGCCAAGACAGAAGTAAACTCCATAGGGCTAGTTGTGGGAGCTGACATCTCTCTGCATGTCTCTTCTTTCTCCCACACACAGATCCCTGCATGTTTAGAGCATCCCGGGGGTCCTGTGCCTAGTGAAATCCCACATCAGCTTTAAACGGCCATAGTTGTGTACCTGGAGAGCTTTGCAGCCTCTGACTTTGCCCTGCTGCAGCTCCATGGCTAACCCAGCCTGTATGGGTGGGCTCACTCGTCCCTCCGTTTCCATGTGAACTGTTTGTTTTATAGTGGATGGCAGCAATCTTCCAACCTGGACAATGATTTTTTGGGTTTTTTGTGTACCTCTCTATGCTCACCTGAACACTCTGCCTTTTGAGAAGGTGACCTAATGCCAGGAGTGGGCAGGGAGGAGCTGAGTTGGTTAAAGACCAAGCCTGAATAACAAAACCTTCCTCTTTTGCCGTGGCTAGCCTGGAAGAAGACTTCATCACCTGGAGAGAGCAGTTCTGGCCAGCGGTGTGTGAGCACTTTGGGGTGGAGGCCACAGGAGAGGAGTCCAGGTGGGTGTGGGAGCAGGTTCTTTCGGGTTCCAGGGAGAATTGCCACCTTTGAGTGGTGGCAGTGCCATCAGCCCTGAGCTGCTGCCACCTTTCCTGCACGTTGCCTCCCCTGCCAGACCTGAGAGGACACGTGTGGAGCAGAACAGTGAGTGGGGTTGTTTGCCCCGAGCCTGTCCCAGTGCCAGTTTGAACCCAGCTCTGGATTTCTGTTCCAGATGGGAGACATGATGGGTTTGGTTCCTTTGTGGGTGGCTTTGCTGGGCTGTGATGCTCCCAGTGAAGCTGGGAGCATCCTCTTGTTTTGGGCTTTCTGTGTGGTTTACCTGCTCCCTAATGTCTTGAGAGGGGGGAAGGGGTGGAATGTGCGTTTGTTTTTGAACTGCAGCAAATCTAGCAAGTCAGGTGATGGTTCCAACTGTACCATGTGATTTCTGTTTGACTTTTTTCTCTTTTTCTCTTCCTCTTCCAGCATCCGCCAGTATGAGCTGGTGGTGCACACAGATGTGAACATGAACAAAGTCTACACTGGTGAGATGGGTCGGCTCAAGAGCTACGAGAACCAGAAGCCGTAAGTACCAAAGCACCCTAGGCAGGGCGTATGTGGGCCAGGCTTTGGCTGATGGATCCTTTATGTTTCTAACACCATCTGCTATGCAGGCAGCATCATTTCTGTGATGCAGCCATGTAGCAGGTCTCTGCCCAAGAGAAATGTGCTCATATCTTCACTGGGACTCTTGAGGATTTCACAGTTAATGAATCATTAGTGTTTGAGAAGGTGGCAAGTGTTCACATGTGCTGTTTGGCTGGTACATTTGCAGCATCTGTCTTGAGGTCACTTGGAGCCTTTTCTTGCCCAGGGCAGTTAATGCCTGATGGCTGTTTGCAGTATTGTGGGGAGATGGGCTGTATACATTAATTCCAACCCAAAGCATTTCTTTGAGATGGACCACTCCCCCCAACTCACTTTTGCATCACTTTTCTTTGCGAGACAGAAGCAGTTGACTGCTGGGCTGTGCTTAGAAGGAAAACAATCTGTTTTCTATGCGAGTGTGGGCAGCAGCAGGATCATAATTGATTTCTGCCATGGGTTGAAGCGGGACAGCCTTGTGCTCGAGTCGTGGGAGGCTGCTCTGGAGGCAGAGGGAACACACCTGGCTCATGCAGTGCCGTGAGCTGCCGCAGTGTCACCCAGAGGGTGCTTGTCTTTCCTTCCAGACCATTTGATGCCAAGAACCCCTTCCTGGCCCACGTCGCGGAGAACCGCAAGCTGAACGAGGGTGGAGAGCGGCACATGATGCACCTGGAGCTGGATATCTCCAATTCCAAAATCAGGTAGTTTCCCATGGGAGGCTGCTCTGCTGTTTTGGCAGGAGCAGTCTGCGTCAGGAGCAAAGAACAAGGAGGTGGCACTGGCCTCGTCCAGCGCTTCAGAAGGGGATCTTGATCTCATAATTACTTAGCATTGCTCCTCTGAACTTCTTTACCACGTATTGGGTACCCCATGGCTGGCTGCCCTGGGCCCCTCCAGAGCTGGCTGAACATACCTGTCCTACCTGAGCAGTCCCAGCTGCAGGAATTCTCTAGGAGTCAAAAAAATGAGGAGAAGATGAGCTATGAAAGGGGAGAAAGCTGGGGATGGTTCATGTCTGGGCTTGCTTGGCTTAGGTGTATGAGCATGGGGGGAATAAAGCCCTGTTCTTAAAAATCTGCTTGCAGGCTTAAATTCCTTTGTGCTTGTGAGAAAGCCACAAGTCCAGGTGGCTTAACAGAACAAAATACTGCAGAGGTTTTGAGCGGCTTTGCTCCTTGCCTGTCAGGGAGCCGGCCTGGCCTTGTTGAAGTAAAATTGCTGTTATCTTGGAGGTCCCTTGTAAAAGACCTGGTTCTTAAAACCATTATTGCACAATGGTCCTTTCTGCTGTTACTGCCAGTTCGTTGGAGTCCCTGAATGTGCAGTGTGTAGCAGCCTAGATCTCAGTGTTGTCCTACTGCCCCTTGCTCCAGCCTGCTTGTCTTCTGGCTGAGCAGCTCAGGCTTGGTGTGGACGAGAACACAGTGTTGGTGTTTCATCTGCTCTCCTCCTGCTCTTTTGCCAGGTACGAGTCTGGGGACCACGTGGCGGTGTACCCAGCCAACGACTCCTCTCTGGTGAATCAGATTGGTGAGATCCTGGGCGCAGATTTGGACACCATCATGTCCCTAAACAATTTGGATGGTGAGTATGGATCACCCCTGAGCATCAGCAGTTCTCCTTCAGCTGTGGCCTCTGTCCTTCCCACCAGAGCAGGAGCCAGATCACCTTCAGGTCCTGTCGGGCACCTCCAGGCAAACAGAGACGTCCCGTGGTGTCTCTGTGCCATTTGAGCAGCAGTGGCACAGAGCCCTGGCTGAGAGCCAGCTGAAGTGGGTCACTTGTGAAACGCCCTCGATGTGCCCATTCAACAACAAATTATGTAACAGCACGCTCCTAATTACAGCGCATCAGCCTGCTGGAACATCTCTCTGCCACAGCAGCCCCTGAGCCCGACGCGGGCTGTCGTGTCTGAGATGCTGCTATTCAGTCCCTGGGGAGCTGAACTGCCAGGGGGGAGCACTTGTGCTGACACAAAGAGCTTTTCTCGGGCGATGTTCCCAGCAGAACTGGCCTCTGGCAGGAGGGAGATGGCAGCTGCTGCCCGTCTTACTCCTAAAACGGTGCAGCCTGACCTGTAGCATCAGAGGTGCTGCTCCAGAAGTGCAAGAGCTGGCTCCTGGTTTCAAGAGAACAGGTGGCTTTCATGCACTGCTGGAGCCTGCAGACCTTGTGTGATGTCCCAGCCTTCTCTGGCCTCACACTGTCGTTGGTGTCCCTCTTACTTTGCTGAATGGAACAGCTCCAGCCTCAGCTGCTGGTGCTGATCCTTCCTGAGGGGCTCTGAGCAAAACTATCCATGGCTGCAGGAGACTAAGGATACTTTTGAGGCTGGATCTGAAGGAGGCGTTAGTGCATTAGGCTATATTATCCCTCCTGCATGGCCTGGGAGTGTGCTGGCTGCCTCTGTGCATGGACATATTGGGATAGAGAACCTCACTGGGAAGTGCGGGGCATTTTATTTTTGCTGATAAGCTGTCGGGCAGCATCTGTGAAACACAAAATGAGATACTGGGAGACAGAGCTGCCTGGAGAGGGAGCTGCCCTGTGCCCGAGCTGCTTCGGTGTGGGATTGAGGCTTTGGCAAACAGGCTGATGCAGCCCTAGGACTACACTCTCCTCCCTGAAGCCCATTCCCCTGCTCTGTCTCCAGCTCTCATACACAGCACAGAGCTGCTGGCACAGTATCTCTAACATAACAGCACGCAGTTGCTGACTTTTTTTTTCTTTAATTTTGTTTTCTTCTGCAGAGGAATCCAATAAGAAACATCCATTCCCCTGCCCCACGTCCTACCGTACAGCCCTGACCTACTACCTGGACATCACCAACCCGCCCCGCACCAACGTCCTCTACGAGCTGGCCCAGTACAGCACAGATGCTGAGGAGCAGGAGCGCCTCCGCAAAATGGCATCGTCTGCTGCCGACGGCAAGGTGGGAGCTGTGGCCATCCCAGCAAAGCTGCTGGGTTGAACTGGGTACTGGGGGGTTCCCCAGAAGGGATCCAGGGCTGCTGGGCACCACGTGCAGAGAGCTGAGGGTGTTTGCCAGCCGTGTCGGGAAGTCGTCAGTCATGTGCCCTCTTTGTTCGCAGGCTCTCTACCTCAGCTGGGTGGTGGAGGCCCGGAGGAACATCCTGGCCATCCTGCAGGACATGCCCTCGCTGCGCCCCCCCATCGACCACCTGTGTGAGCTCCTGCCGCGCCTGCAGGCCCGCTACTACTCCATCGCCTCCTCCTCCAAGGTGAGGGTGCTTCTGCAGGGACTTCAGTGCCGTTGTCCTATCTCACAGCTGGGTACAGGACACGGGGAATTTGCACTGGTGACACTTTCTGTGAGGGGGGCAGCTTCAGTTATCTCTGTGCGTAAGAAAGGGGAGTTACAGAACCTCATCTGTGTCTGTTCAATCTGTCCAGGGATGGTGACTCCACCACTGCCCTGGACAGCCTGTTCCAGTGCCCGACAGCTCTTTCTGGGAAGAAATTATTCCTAATATCCAATCTAAACCTCCCTTGGCACAACTTGAAGCCATTTCCTCTTGTCCTGTCACTTGCTACTTAGGAGAAGAGACCAACACCCTCCATGCTCCAAGCTCCTTTCAGGCAGTTCAGAGATCAGAAGGTCTCTCCTCAGCCTCCTGTTCTCCAGGCTGAACACCCCAGGTCCTTCAGCCGCTCCCATCACACTTGTGCTCCGGTTATCCCAGCTTGCCCAGCATCTGCAGAGGGTCCCATGTGGCAGTCATCTCCTCTTTGCCCACAGGGCTTGGGAGCAAGGTGGCATTTTAGGGGTCAGTCAAGATTCACTCTTTACCCTGTGGCTGAAGCCCTAAGGTTGGTGGCAATTCCAAGGAAAGCTCCGTGGTCCTGTGAGGAGTCAGGCACCAGACAGAAGCCTCATGTGGGGCATGCTTGGAGGCTTGATATGCAAGGAGAGGAACAGCCGTCCCAAAATTAACATTAGGTTAAACTTATCCCCATCCCTGAGCAGAAGGGACTGAGTGTGGGGTTGCCCAGGACCTCGTGTGGGGCTCCTTCTCTGCTTGGTGCTCACATCTGTTCTCTGCAGGTTCACCCCAATTCGATCCACATCTGTGCCGTGACGGTGGAGTACGAGACCAAGACGGGACGCGTGAACAAAGGGGTGGCCACCAACTGGCTCAAGAACAAGGTGCCTAACGAGAAAGGGAGTAACTCCCTGGTGCCCATGTACGTCAGGAAATCGCAGTTTCGCTTGCCCTTCAAACCCAGCACGCCTGTCATCATGATCGGACCAGGGACTGGCATAGCCCCCTTCATCGGCTTCATCCAGGAACGGGCCTGGCTGAAGCAGCAAGGTGAGCGCCCAGGAGCTGCCCTGGGGGTGGATGCTGCAGGATGATGCTCTGCGGGGTCCGTCGGTGCCTTTGGGGTACAGCTCGTGCTGCTCACATCGCTGACGGGTCTAGCAAAAAGCAGGGTGAAGAGCAGCTATGTGTTTGTGCCCAGCATGAGGGTGCTCTGTCCTCCTCTCTTGGCCACAGAGGACATTTTGGGGGGCAGAAAAACCTGAGCCCATTCTCTGACCTCTACCACTGCGTCTCCAAATAATGACAGCCGTGTCACTCAGACTCATTTCTAAAGCTTGTGGGTACTTCTGGGAATCAGAGTCTCGAGCGTCCCCTTGCAGTGACACAGCTTTGCCTCCCCCGGGTTGGCAGGACGAGGGGAGGGCTGGGTTGGGGCTGCAGGGACCCAGCTGACGGGTGCTGTGTGACTCTGCAGGCAAAGAAGTGGGCGAGACGGTTCTTTACTATGGCTGCCGCCGTGAGCGCGAGGACTACCTGTACCGCCAGGAGCTGGCCCGCTTCCATCAGGAGGGAGTGCTCACCCAGCTCAACGTTGCCTTCTCCAGGGACCAGGCTGACAAGGTACTGCTCTGGTCCTGCAGCTGCTTCCTCGCACTGCCCACCATCGCTCCCAGCTGTGGCTGTGGGGGAAGAAAAGGCCCTGAGGGCTGGAGACCCGCAGCCTGGGGCCTCACTGCTGGGGAAGGCCCATGGGAGCACAGAATCACAGAATGGTTGGGGCTGAAGGGACCTCTGGAGATCCCCCAGTCCAACCCCCCTGCTCACGCGGGGTCACCAGAGCAGATCACACAGGGTCACGGCCAGGCGGGTTTGAATGTCTCAGAGAAGGAGACTCCCCAACCTCTCTGGGCAGCCTGTTCTAGGGCTCTGGCCCCTCAACGTAAAGAAGTTTCTCCTCATATTCAGATGGAACCTCCTGTGTTTCAGTCTGTGCCCGCTGGGCACCACTGAACAGAGTCTGGTCCATCCTCTGACACCCACCCCAGAGATCTTGATCAGCATCAATAAGATCCCTCTCAGCTTCTCTTCTTAAGGCTGAACAGCCCCTGCTCTCAGTCTCTCCTCATAAGAAAGATGCTTTCTGCTGTTCTGCTGTCTTGTGGGGCCATGGGCTTGGCCTCCTGCCCTCGCCATGGCCTGTGGCATGGGGACTCTGTCCCTCTTGGCTCACCCCCACCTTGTTTCCTGCCAGGTTTATGTCCAGCACTTACTGAAGAAGAACAAGGAAAACATCTGGAAGCTGATTAACGAGGGAAACGCTCATATCTACGTATGCGGGTAAGTCCTGTGGCACAAATGGGACTTTGGGAAAACATTTGTGCTCTTGGAGAAAGGAGCGTGACTCAGTTTACCCACTTGTGCGTTACAAGCCCTGGGAGGGTTACACTGTCCTTGTGCTGGGGGAGGGCAGGTGGCTCGGTAGAGGGGCTGGGATGGGTGTCCAGAAGTGATCAGGGGTCTGTGGTTCTGACGTGTCACCCTCATGCTCACGTTCCTCTTGTTGCCAGCGATGCTCGCAACATGGCCCGGGATGTGCAGAACACCTTCTACGAGATCGTGGCCGAGTTTGGGAACATGAGCAAGCCCCAGGCTGTGGACTATGTAAAGAAACTGATGACGAAGGGCCGGTACTCGCTGGACGTCTGGAGCTAAGAGCGAGGCTGGCGGGGCCGGGGAGAGAACGGGACCCCAGGCATGGGTCTGTGGGAGGTGGAAAGTGCCTGCTGTGGGTGACAGCGTCGTCCCCAGCCCATGGCTACCTCAGTGTCACTCCCAACCCCTCCTGGGCCACACACAGCCCCCACAGAGCAGGCTGTGTTCCCGAGGGCGTGGAAGGGGTTGAGAGGGGCAGGGGGGTAGCTCAGGCTCTTGTCCAGGAGCTGCGGTGCCCCCAGCATCCCCAGGGAGCACCAGCGTTTGCCTTGGGGTCAGGGGCTTGGCTGATGTGGGGCAGGAGGGACGTGCCGAGGGGGCTCTGGGCTCCTTCCCCGAACACGAGTTCTTGCCTTATCCCCACGGCTGGAGCCCCCTGCCCTGCCAGCAGGGACAGCCTGGGGACAGCAGCCCTCTGTGACACGTTTGGCGTGAGGGCACAGCGTGGGGCAGCGATCTGTCCTTGCCCCCCTCCTGCCCTCTGTGGCCACCTCTAGAGACGTGGGGCTGGCAGACGGCTCTGGGCCCAGAGCTGCCCCATGTCCCCGGGCCCCACAGGCACCCGCTCCATTCCCCTGCCGCCCCCCAGCACGCGGTGGGGGGGGATGGCTCCCCCTCCCTCCAGAAGACACCCAGTTTTTGGGGGGGGTGTCTCAGTCTAGGGGGGCCCTGCTCGCTCCCTGGGGTCCTGCAGCCGGCAGCTCCCCCTGCCCAGCCCCTCCCCTCATGCTGTACGGTCATTTTTTTTTAAATACTGTTTTTATTTCAACATCTTTGTGATTTAATCATGGAAAAAAAAAAAAACTTTCAGGCTGTCCAATGACTGTAAATTATTTAAATACATTTGCCCTTGGAATAAAAATACTGTTTCTGTAGTTTGCTTCCTGCCCTTCCTCTGCTTGGGAAGAAAGAGGTGGAGGAGTGATGGCTGTGAACCAGGAGGAAACCTGGGGTGCAGGTGACAACTCGGGGAGTTGGGGTGGCTGGGGACAGTCCCTGGCGGGGTGGTGGGGACAGCAGCGGGGGGAGGATGGCTCAGGACCCCCACAGAGCCGTGCTGGACCTGCTCTTTGGTTCCCAGCACTTGAGGAGCTCCCAGCAGGAGATCGAGCGTCTCCTCCCTGGTCGCCAAGGTCCCCAAGTCCTGCTGGGCCCCCCCTTGGCTCGTTGGGCAGCTGCAGCCCCTGGCAGGGCTGTGTGGGCTGGGGGTGTTGTGGGGGGCAGCTCAGAGCGCTGTCCTGTGTCCCCACCGCACCCCAGGCTCGTATGGGGACAGCTGGAGGTGGCTTTTCTTCCCTCCTGCTGACACATAGTGCCAGATGAGCCAAAACCACAGCGCACGGAAGCTGTTTTGAGAGCACCCCGGTGCCCTGAGGTAGCACCTTCCCTTTATTTTGACAGTGCATCCTCCAGAGATGCGAGGCCCCATGCTGGTCACAGCTCCAGGTTCCTGCTGCTCCCCCCCTCGGGTGCCACACACGGCTCCTCCACCTCAGCCCGTGGCTCGAAGTGGGAGAAGAACCGGGGTGCGACATCCTCTGGAAACCAGCAGTTGTGCTGAAGCCAAGGGGGCAGCCAGTGCAGGGCCAGCTCACAGCCCGTGAGATGTGAGGGATCGTCATCCCTGGGACTGCAGGGCTGGGGAGGGAGATGGGGGGATCCTGCTGTACCCCAGGAGCTGGGTGGGAGGCAGCCATCAGCCCTGGATCCTTGTCCCTGTCCTGAGCAGAGCTGGGCTTGGCCCAGAGAAAACATCCAGGTAAGAGTCTTCAGGCCAAAGGGAAGGGGAGCAGCTGTCCCAGCTCTGGAGGAGGACGGCTGGAGGCTGCTGCTGCCTTGGGGTGAGTGACTCGATCAAGCACCACGGTCTATTTGTGAGCTCTGTCCCACACCCAGGCTTCCAAAGAACAGGGTGAAACACCAGAGTCTGGACGGTGTCGAGGGGATGGGAGATGGAGCTAGTGGGGGAAAAACAGTCCTGGCCCCCCACGCTGCACCCCCGGCTTCAATTCCGCTTCGTGTCTTTGTTCTTGTTCTGAAACTTCTGGTGGACCACGCGGAGGGTGGTGAAGAAGTTCCCCAGGAAGAGGATGAAGAAGGGGAGGCCGCACATGAGGACCTGTGGGAGCCGCAGAGGTTGGGGGTCAGCAGGAGGGACCCGCCTGGGGCACCCCCCCCACCCCAGGGCAGCCCCCGGCACCCCCATACCTGCCACTCCTTGCACTCCGGGTGCTGGAGCATGCGGAAGAGGGTGACGGCGTTGTAGAGCTGCCAGAACTGCGGGAGAGAGGAGAGTTAGAGGAGTTTCTGCTTTCAAAGGCTCAGCCCTCTGCTGATGCTCACCCAGGTGCTCCCTCTGGGCACAAAATCCCCCACAGCCCTTGCCTGAGGCCAGCTTACCCCAGCACACAGTGAAACCCCCCAGGTTTGGGGCCAGAGGATCACAGCTGGGACATCCGCCCCTTTTGTGCCACCTTGGGGAGCCCAACAGCCAGGACGAAGCCTCGGACCAGCCTCCTGCTCTTGGCCATCAGCCTAAACGACCTGAGCGCAGCAAAGCCAGACCTTCAGCAGCAGCGGCTCAAGAGCTGAAGCTCCGAAGGGTTTGGGAAGGGTTCTCGGAGCCAGTCCCTCAGATGTATTTTGCACATCACTTGAGCACTTGGCAAAACTACCCCAAGTCCCCCCCATCCCACCAGCTGAGTCATGGAGGAAAGAAAAGGTTCCGTCTCCACTGAAAGATTTCCCTGCCCCGGCATCTG
This sequence comes from Pampusana beccarii, assembly GCA_013399365.1. Lineage (NCBI taxonomy): Eukaryota > Metazoa > Chordata > Aves > Columbiformes > Columbidae > Pampusana > Pampusana beccarii. The sequence goes on from VWYH01009009.1 coordinate 713,207, forward strand.
TGTCACTTGGCTGCAGCAGCCTGCGGGGACCTGTGTGATGTCCAGGACACCAGCGCAGCCGGGAACGCAGCACGACCCGCTCCCACCCGCGGCTCTGGGCTCTGGGGGGTCCGCAGCTGGACGGGTGCGCGCTCACCTGCCCGAAGAAGAGGAAGGGAAGGAGGAAGGTGAGGCCTCTCCACATCCAGGACTGGAAGCCCTCTGCAAAAGAGGAAGGTTTGCGTGGGGGACCCAAGCACGCGGTGTCACAGGCTGGGGAGGTGACAGCCCACAAATAGATGGGGTGTGGAAGGGAGGTTTTCTGTCTGTGAAGCAGCTTCCCCCAGGAAATTGGGGCCTGGGAGCCACAGCTGCTGCCACCTCGCATCCCGAGGAGCCACCCATGGGCTGGTGGCCCCAGGAGAGCAGGAGGAGGGGACATCCAGCCTACGGGATGCTGCCACCTCACGGGAGGTGCTGCTTTCGGAGCTGTGGCTTTATTTGTAGCTTTTACTGTTTCTACCACTGATAAATGGCAATCAAACTAACGGTGACACAAAAATAACTGTCACCGTTGCCTTTAACAGAAGCCACAGCTCCCAGTTAGCCCGGCACCAGTGTGGTGCTGGGAGGGAGGCTGCCAGGAGCCACAAGCCCTGCAGCAGGTCCAGTTGGACTGGGACAACCAGTAAGGGAAAATCCCAGCTTACCCACAGTCAGATCCATGTTGTGCCTCTCGCCCAGCGCCCGCAACCGGTACAAGCACCCGCTCTGATAGTAGTACTGGAGGAACTGCACAAAGCCTGCAGGGACAGCGTGGTTGCACTCAGCATCGTCCCCTGGCCCCAGCATCCGCCCCGCTCCGAGGGGACACCGTGCACAAGGACAGTCCCAGCGCTGGGGTGGTGGGAAGAGGCCAAGGGAAAACCCAGGTGACCGAGAGCTGCGAGCAGCCGCGGTCCCTGTCACACATGGCAGCACTTACTCTGATACATGGAGAAGGAGAGGAACTGGTTCCTGAACATCTGGTACATGAGCCCATCTGGCCTGGGGAGAGACAACGGCGGCTGGGGGACATGGGGCTGCGAGGGGACGCGGCCAGCCCTGCTGCCACACAGCCGGGGTGAGGACACTGCCTCGTCCCCGCACCACCAAAACAGGGGCCTGAGGAGGCCACAGAAATGCTCATAGGGCTGGAACGCCTCTGGAGACATCCCAGGCCAGGCTGGACGGGGCTCTGAGCAACCCGAGCTGGTGAAGATGTCCCTGCTCATGGCAGGGGGGGCATTGGGGGAGCTTTGGAGGCCCCTTCAACCCAAACCATTCTATGATTCTGCTAGACCACAACACCCCCAGAGCAGAACCATGGCTGTTGGCCACAGCCCAAGCAGACAGGCGTCTCTACAGCCAGGGGACACGGGGACACAGACTCACCAGGTCAGCATGACGCCCGAGAGGAAGGTGGAGACGTAGTGATGGAAAACCCACCAGCCTTTGATTCTGGAAGGCAGACAAAGGCAAGAGGCATCAGCTCTTGGGCCTGAATCGTGACCCAAACGTGCACCAGGAGCGGTTCTGGTTATGAAAGAGCCGGGCGAGGAGCAGGAGCCTGCGGTCCAGGCTGGACCCAGGGGCTGGGGCTGCTCCGACCGCCGCTCCACCTTCCCGCACCACCTCCGCACGGGGAGTTCCTCGCACAGCTCAGCACCGGGGTTTGCCACACACCGTGAGTAGGAGGGAGCTGCTCCCTCGGGAAGTGTGGAGCTACACAGCGGGTCCCAGCTCCCCAGCCTTGTAGAGAAGGACCAACTCGCTGCACGCCCCCCTCCCCGAGCCCAGGGGACTCACTTGGATCCGTTGTTGATCAAGATGCTCTCCCGGATGGTGAGGGTGCAGTAGTACCACACCAGGAGGAAGTTAAAGACAGCATCGGTCACCCTGGTGGGGAACAAAACGGGGTGTCAAGGGGTGTCACTTCCAGAGCAGTGGTCAGATCCTTTGTCAGGATATTTCAGGATGGCAGAGGAGGATGCAGGGGCCCTGGGAGGAGATCTCTGCCCAGCACTCAAGCCAGACTCACCTGGAGTTGAGGAGGAACCGACAGGAGAAGGACACGATGAGTAAGATGATGGTGAGGTAGAGCTTGAACTTCTCATACTCATCTTTATACGCAAATCTGCAGGAAACACAAGGATAGACATGGAGCAAGGCAGCTGCTGGAAGTCTCTGCCCTCCCATCCCTCCTGCCTGGACAAAAGTGATATTCTGGTGGGAACCTGTGGGACGCACTCAGGAAAAACCCCATCCCTGGGTATTTCCGAGAGGAGAGCACTCCAGGCTGCCTTCACACAGCTAAGAGACCTTCAAGACACCCAAACCACACCAAGCAGCTGGGTGGCACACAGGGCTCTGGGAAGCTGGGCAGGTTGGTGTCTGTTCAACTCTTCAAGGGGGGGACCTGGGGAGGGGACAGGGGCTCTTGGGTGGGCACCTCTGGCATTAGTGTCCCCTCAAGTGGGGGGATTTCATGGGCCAAAACAGGCCATTGGTGCTTCCCCACAGGTCTGGCTCTCCGGGGAGTCCCTGACGCAGGGGACACCCAGACACGGCTCTGGTGGAGGATCCTGTTCAGCTTGTCAGAGCCGATGGTCCATCCCAGCGCGGCGGAAGGTGCCTAAGGGGGAATCGAGGAGGTGGCTGGTTCTGGGCAGGGCAGCAGGGACAGCCCGTCAGGGAATGTGCACCAGCCTCGTCACGGCAGCCACGTGTCTGCACACGCAGCCCGGGAGGAGCCGATGTTTCCTGGTGACACGGGGATCCCAAGCCAGGCAAAGCACATGGTGGCGGTGACGAAAGGGACATACTTGGCCTGCTTGCTGAGCAGCGTGACGTTCACGTTCCCGAGCACCAGACTCAGGTACAACCTGTGGAGAGAGCGGAGCCGTCAGGGTGGCCGCGGGGCGAGGCGGAACCGGCCCCCCAGTGCCACCACCGAGGCGGCGGGGCCGAGAACCAGCCCCAGCTGTTTTCCACTCGGAGCTGCCAAGTGACGTGACTGGCACAAACGCTCTGGCATCTCCTCCCAAGGGCAGAGGGACGGGCGGCCGAGCACCTCCCCAACTCCCGGGGGGGCTCGCCGGGGCTCCCCCCGCACATGGCCACAATTCAAGGGCAGGTGAAGGGCAGGAGCAGGTTGGGGAGCGGGGGGGGCCAGGGCAGCGCTGCAGCCTGGCTCCTGCCCAGGCACCCTGCGGGGAGCCTGAGTGTGACACCGTGCTGTGACACCGCCGGGTGACAGCACGTTTGTGTCTGGTGTCTCACCCAGCGATCAGAATCACAGAACGGCTGGGGCTGAAGGGACCTCTGGAGATCCCCCAGTCCAACCCCCCTGCTCACGCGGGGTCACCAGAGCAGATCACACAGGGTCACGTCCAGGCGGGTTTGAATGTCTCAGAGAAGGAGACTCCCCAACCTCTCTGGGCAGCCTGTTCTAGGGCTCTGGCACCTCAATGGAAAGAAGTTTCTCCTCATATTCAGATGGAACCTCCTGTGTTTCAGTCTGTGCCCACTGGGCACCACTGAACAGAGTCTGGTCCATCCTCTGACACCCACCCTGGAGATATCGATCAGCATCAATAAGATCCCTCTCAGCTTCTCTTCTTAAGGCTGAACAGCCCCAGCTCTCTCACGTCCCCCAGGTACCATTGGCCATGGCCACAAGAGCACATTGCTGACTTACCCGTTCTTCTTTGGCAGATAGGCCTCCATCTCAAAGAAAACGTTCTGCCTCTCTTTTATGAGGCTTTGTGTCTCCTGGATGGACTCCTGCTGTTCGGGACTCACGTGGGCTTTGCATCTGGGGAGGAAACACAGACGCTGGTGTCAGGAAAGACGCGGTAACACGGTCAGCACGTGCTGGCACCCGGTACGGGACTGTCTTGGACAAGGACGCCCCAAGGACAGCAAAGATGGGCTGGAGGCAAGTCCCTGACCCCAGCTGCAGGGTGAGCTCCTCTGGCAGGCAGGGATGTGGCTCAAGGAAAGGGAGCAGGAATGAGAGCGAGGGGAGGCCAGACAGGTCTTCTCATCCCCGAGGAAGCATGGAGAGAGCTTTGTGTGGGGCAGGGGGCATTCAAGTTACCTGCAAAGCCCTCACAAGCTCTGAGCTGCAAACAAGGCTCAAAGCCAGGGCAGAGGACAGGGAAGCTGAGGAAGATCCACCTGGATGAGTCCAGACCTCCACAGCACTTCGCAGTAACATTTACACTGGAGGTAGAGCCATGCAACGAGTTCAACATCGCTGCTCTCCCAGCCCACGCCGTCACAGGACACCAACTCACTTTTTGAGGGCCAACGACAGCTCCTTCAGCCGCTTCTTCTGCCGTGAGATGGAGCTGGAGATCCCATCCTGAAGCTTGGTTAGCTCCTCGAGTTTCTGCTTGTACAGCTTGTGATTATCCTGGGAAGGAGAGACCGACATGCATTGCAGCTGCCTGCCCAGCCATCCCTGTCCCCGGGTCCCATTTGGGGACATCTGTTAAAAATTGTCTCTAACTTCACCTGCACGGCAGCGGGGTAAGACACGGGGTGGCTGCAGGGGGCCAGGCGTGTTTGGGGACAGCCTACAGCCGTCCAGAGGCCGCCGGGTTATTGCACCTGCCCTGCTCCTGTGGGGGCAGAAGCAGCTGCTGGGGACGTGCATCCCCAGTCCCAAGGAAGCTCATCTACGGGCACATCCCGCGGCACAGCCTGGTCCTGCCCTCGCACACGGGTTGTTTCCAGCCCTGCTCCAGCTGTGAAATTCCAGCAACACGGCCTCACTCCAGGGATGCTCCCGTGGTTGGGAAACCATTGACTGTGGCACAGGGGGATGGAAAGACTTGGGGAAAACGCCGTGGCTTCAGCTGTCGGGACAGGACAAGCGGCTCTCCCTGGCTGGAGGTTCATGCTGTCCCGACTGGGAGCTCCATCCCCAGCCCCCCGAGGCTGGAGGAGCCGGTCAATGAGCCGGACAAGGGGCATGGACTTGCAGCGGGGCCGCGGCCAACTGTCCCCGCTCCTCGTGCGGCGGTAACCCAACCGCACCTGGGTACGGCCGGGTGCCATTCTTCGCTATATTTAGAAAGGAAAGGAGAGAGCACGCTGGATCAATGGTGCTTCTTGTTCACGTCAGCTGGAAAACAGCCTCGCCTCGACCACAGGCAGCCTGGTGCCACCTCCAGCAGGGAATCAAATGCTTCTTGCAACAACCCTTGGACTAGACCTTGATGTGCACACATTTTAGTCTCCGTAGCTCTTATCAAGCAGTTTATCAGCAAATCTCAAAGCTGTTCCCAAAGGAGAAAGGTGAAATCGAGACGCAGAAGAGGGAAACAACTTGTCCTCCCTCTGGTGACAAGCAGTGCAGGGTGGGAACAGACCCCAGACAGCCCCAGCTCTCCAGCAGTGATTTATGGCCCTGATCTCCCAGGGGACGTTCCCTGCTCAATCACCAAGCTTTCCTGCTCCCATCTCGAGTCACCTCCTTCTCTTGCTCTGGAGTTAACGGAGAACAAGCGGCTTTTGTGACAGCTCCTTTAGCTGTGCCGGGGTCTGAGCACCACGCTCGGGGACAGCCTGGATGGGGAGCCACCCCAGGGGAAGGTTCCCAAAGGACAGCACTGTCACCCCGTGAGGGCCAGCGCCGCAGGGCTGCACACAGGGTTCAAAGCGGGCAGCCCGGGACATCCACACAACCCCTGTGGAGCATGAGAAGGTTCCTCAAAGCCACCCTTGCCCCACATCTGGGCACAGCTGGGGTGTGTCCGCAACAAGATCCGCTTCGCCCCACTCCCGGGGGGGACGCAGGGGGAAAGGGAACTGGTGCAGATGCAGCCCGTGGATCTGGATGGCAGCAGACGTTGGCCAACCTTCCCCTCGGGTGACCCCGCGCTGAGCCGAACCTGCCCACTCCTTCCCCGGCAGCCAGCGCCCGGGGATTACAGAAAGCAGGTGGAAATGTCACTGACACCTTCCCGGCACAGAGCCCCTGGCACCGGAGGGAGGGTGCCCGGCCTGGCGGCACCCAGACAAGGTGCCCAGCTGCGGCGTGACCGGATTCCTGGCTGTCCCACTCCCCTGTGAGCCTGGCTTCGGGTTTGCTAAAGCTGAGCTTAGAGGAGCGATAAGGAGCATGAAACAGCATCGCTCCCGGCCGTGCTGCTCCCCGCTCAAACCCCCGGAGCTCTCCCGTACCCACGGCCATCCCGGGCTGGGCAATGACACCGAATGGCCTCGGCTCCAGCCGAACCCCCGGCCGCGCCCCGCACAGCCCGGAACCCCCTTTCCCAGGGGCACAACGGCTCGTTTGCGCGTCGGGACCGGGGGCTGGGGCACGCGGGGAAAAGCCACCGGGATCCGAGCAGGGTCGCCCCGGTCCCCGCTCGGGTGGCAGTAACCCCGCCGCCGGGAGGGATCCCCGCCCCGCCGCAGCTTCACCATCGCCCCCGCGGTGCCTCGGGGGAGCCCTGATGCAACCGCGGCCCCGAGCCCGGCGGCCGAGGTGACGGCCCGCGGGTGTCCCGGGGTGTCCCGGGGTGTCCGGTACCTGGATGCGCTGGTAGCCGTCCTGCAGCTCCTCCCACTCCCGCAGGCACTCGGCGGCCGAGGCCCCGCAGGCCATGGCGGCGATGGCGGGAGCGGCCCCGGGCCCGGCGCTGGGCTGCGCTGGGCGGCCCCGCCTCTCGCCCCGCTTCCGGGCACGCCCCGCCGGGGGGCGGGGCAAGGGGCGGGGCCAGCCGGGGGCGGGGCCAGACGTGGGGGCGGGGCCAGCTTTGTTCTCGTTTTCTTAATAAATAGCGGCGTGGAATGAGGAGGGATAAAATAAAGCAGCGAGCTCTGCCCGGTGCGCAGGGTGCTGGGAAGGTCGAAGGGGCGGTCTGCTGATAGCTCAGGTGGTTTTTGGTGTAAATTCAGCCCAGGATGGTAAAGGCTGGTTGGTTCCGTCCATGACTGCGTATGTTTGAATTACAAAATTGGGAGTGGGGGGTGATCTGAAATGAAAATGCCCGGTAAATCTTTAGCACAGACAGCAAGGATGCATTCCTGTGTGATCTGCTCTGGTAACCCTGCTTTAGCAGGTGGGTTGGACTGGATGATCTCCAGAGGTCCTTTGTCACAAGGATGGAGCCAGGCTCTTCTCGATGACAACCAATGACAGGACAAGGGGCAACGGGTACAAACTGGAACACAGGAGGTTCCACTTATATATGAGAAGAAACTTCACTGTGAGGGTGACAGAACACTGGAACAGGCTGCCCAGGGAGGTTGTGGAGTCTCCTTCTCACAGACATTCAAACCCACCTGGATACCTCCCTGTGTAACCTCATCTGGGTGTTCCTGCTCCAGTGGGGGGATCGGACTGGATGAGCTTTTGAGGTCACTTCCAATCCCTGACGTTCTGTGATTCTGTGATTCCAACCCCAAACATCCTGTGTGATTCTGTGTGAAAGCCTGGGAGTGTTTTCTATAACATTTTATTTTGTGATGCCAACATGAAGAATTCACAGTGCAGTAGAAGAGAGGACAGTATGAGTTTAGGTTTAACGTATCAGAACTGATGCTTCAAAGTTACCAGCCATGCCAAGTGATTTGGTTGTTGTATTAGGAGGTGGCAAGTAAACGTGGTCTTGCCAGCCAATCCAGCCAGCGAGTCTGTGACAGCCTGTGTCCGTGGGCAGCTGAGACGGCACACACAGAGAGGAGGAACTTCCAAAACAGGAAGATTCTCTTGTCACTGGCACCTTCTGCAGCACAGGTAAGTTTCCCAAATGGCTCCAAAACGTGACCCCAAAAAATATGGAGGTAAAAAGGAAAGCCTTTCCTTTATGTTAAGATCTGTTTTTCAAACAAGAGTTCAAGTAACTTCCTACCGACACGGTGCTCGGACAGGGAAGCGCTTTTTCCTGCTGGCTGTTCTCTTTGCTACCTGTCAGTTATTTAGTTCAGAGACATCTGTGAGCGTCATCCCATAGATTTTGGTCTCCCAGTCCGAGAGCTGTTTCACGAAGCCCTGGTGTGGTCTCATGTTCGTTTTGCACTTCAGAACATAGTTCCAAGCTTTCTGTAAAAAGACAGAAAGCAAAATAGTGTTAGGAATTTGAACCGAAAGTGAATTTCGGGTGTTTACACGAAGGAGCAACACTTACGAATGACACTACTTTGCATTTACTCCCTGTGTTGGACAGCAAGAACTTGCAGATAAGACTTTGCTACCAAAGCAGGGACAGACTGGTTGAAGGTGTGAACTTCAGAGAAACCCGTCACCTTCACACTCCTCTCCTGGACATGAGGACAGCTCAGGCTGCTTTCCCTACCTGGCAGATATCTTGCGTTATTTTACACTGATGGAGCAATGCAGTCCTGGATTTTCTACCCTTAAATATTTTTTCTTCAATGGATGATAAGCAAAGCAGTGAAGTATCAGCTATTCACAGGTAAGCAGCAAAGGTTATCATGTTTCTGGATTAGTGTGACCTGTTGTGGCAGAGCAGCTATGGAACTCCAGTTATCCCACTGCATTAATTGCAGCCACCTCAATTATTTGTTAATTCCATGTAATCAGCTATGAACTCTGCCACACACAGGGCAGATCCACTTGGATTATTCCGCTTTATTCCAGCAGCATCCTTGGGTTTGCCCAGTAGTGCTCATCTTCTCGCTTTTAAAACCGACTGGCCCCCTGCGCTTGGGAGGATTGCTTAAGCGTCACGAGACCAAAGGTTAGAAGATAGCACTCCACTGATTTGTTTTTCTAATCTCAGTGATTCTGCAGGTTCCGAGGCTCATCTTCCAATATTTACTCCACTAGGTCCATGGCGTGGATGTCTGTAGTTCCCCTGAACTCCACAGATCTACTCACATATCAGTTACCAATAGAATAAGGGGCTGCATGTCCCAAATCTGCCTTCCTTTTGCAATATCCATGTCTTTCGAAGCTTTCAAAGATCTTTGCCTAGACTGGGTGAAGGATCACACGGGAATTTGTTGCACTGCTTTTGTCTGCAAGAAACAAACTTGTCTGCCCGGGTAATCCCCCGGGAAAGCTTTGTCCAGCCAGCCACAACATGCCACTGTGCTGTCAACCTTTTCTTCTTCTTTTTTTTGGCACTTAGTAAAATGCTGAGACCAATCTGTTGATGCCAACTGAGAGAAACTGCAAGGATCAGCCTTTGACTTTTGCACTGCCATTGCAAGCACCTCCAGTAATTTGGCGAGCGAGTGAATGGTTATCAGCATGCAGGAGCAATCACACCCAGCGTTAGCAGAACAGAGAAAATAGTTTCTGCAGCCCTGTTGGCACGTTCAACCCGAAACTACCCCTTGGCACACAGAGATGGTAAGAGATTTCCTCTCATATTGCAAATGTTTGCACAAAATCAATTAAACTATTAGATACAGGCCCAGCTTCAGTGAAGCTGGGATCAATCCTTTCAAGCTCCCAAGGGAGGAAACACTTTCCAGACAAAGAACAAGGTTTTTAAGGAGACAGTTTTCAGTTCTCATGCGCTGTGAGAAGCAGGTACCAGGAGACGGTGCCCAGAGCAGCACGATGCTCGTGCGCTGTGTGTGAAGGAAAAAAAAACCCGGCAGCTGGGGAGAGAGGCCGCCGGGTTATTGCACAGCCCAGTCACTCTCAGCCATCGTTAATTATTTTTCTTGTTACTCAGAGCTGTGGAACACACTGTACTGGCCAATTAACCTGTACATCCCTCCTGGGCTATTATTATCCCGTTCCTGATTTCTTTACAGTCCTACCTGTGGGAGGGGATTGCTTCTGGAGAAATAAAATAGGATTTTGGAATAAGCCAGTGCTGCTGAGCTCAGTGGTAAATCAGAGCCCTGCAAGCACTGCGTTCTGAATTTCCCTGTAATCCCATGGTATTAAGAGATGGGATTAACTCCAGTCGCTTCCAGATACTCAGTTTCTCAGATCCAGAAGAGCAGAAATGGTAAGATACGTAAACGCATCTTTATTTTTATAGCCCTGTAGTTAAGCAGGGAAATGCAAGAATATCACAGGTGCCAGGGTAAAGAGTCGCAGATCCAAAATCACACCTAATCCACCTCCTTAATGGTATAAAGAAGATGCAATCTCATATAATATAATCTGCTACATTATCAGGTGGATAGTCTCCATGAAAGCACAGATAATGCCTTTCTAATGAGTAATGAGGCTTCAGAAACAGAAATAAGGTGCAGACCCAGTCAGTATCTGTGGGAAATACGCCAGTGACGTACCTTGAGGGAAAACTGGCAGGAATGGATAAGGTAGGCCATCGTCGCTGTGCTGCTCCGGCTTATCCCCAGGCTGGAGAACACCAGCACCGCTCCGCGATCCAGCTGAGCATCTGAGTAAAGAAATGCCAGTCGCAAATTAACGATCTGGGAAATCAAGCTCCCAACAGTACAGTCGAGCTGTGGTTCAGTGACAGCTGACAGGCCAGCAGCCTGAGCGACAGGAACCCTCAAGAACCCTGACAGCAGCAGATGGGCACTGCCAGCTACAGTTTCTGTAAGCATTTGCCTTTCTTATTATAAAAATCCACTGAGTTAAAATGTGGCTTTGAAAACCGGAACCAAATGACAATGACCAGCCAATGCTTCATCACAGATCAGTGTCAGATTTACATCAGATAACTGAAGAATAGTGGCCTACCGTGCCCGATCAGCTGTGCACAGCATCACTTCAGCTGCTCAAACTCCTCCCAGAATTGTTTAAAGGTACTGAAATCTCTGATGAACACAAACCTAACTGTTTGGGAGGACTCAGATTTTGTACTTAGATTATAAGGTCTGTGAGGATGGGGTGATCTTCTGCTTCTGGGTCCGTACGAGACAGTTCAGCAGGGCCTTGGTCTGCAGCAGATGTTACTTCATTAATGTGATAAAAGATACCGATGCGGTTGGACACCCCCACAGAACGGAGCTGTGTCTGCTGTGCTGCTGCAGGCACTGAGCTGGAGACTGTTTTTTTCTTGCCCTCTCTGATGTAATCAGCTGAAGGTGGATTTATGCCGTCCAACCTGAAAGTCTTCTTCAGTTCTATGGTGGTTCTGCACTGCAAATCGCAAAGATTAGCAGCATCTTGTGGTGAGTTCTCCAATGCATGTTACACTCTTGTTCAAATAAAGCTCTGGTTGTTAAAGATTTGGGCTGGTAAGAGTCAAAAGTTGTATTTAAGAACAAAAGGAGGGAATCGTATGAAGCTCTGGTAGACATCCTACAGCAAAGCCTTCTCAGATCTAGTGGACAGCTCATTATTCTCAGTGAGTGAGGTATTGTTTAAAGTGAGTAGGAACATCAGAGTTAGATGCCCTGTAAAATCTCCCTGTCCATCAGGCTGGTTAGTAAGGCAGCTCTGGTATCCGTCAGGGTGTGGGCTTGCTTGGGAGTGTGCTGATCTCAACAGATTACGACCCTCCTGCCTGAGCTTCCTGCTGCAGTCACTCCCATCTAATATCCCAGAGTGAGCAAGGTCTCAGGAATTCCAGAACAGGAACGACTCACCTATGAAATGCGAAATGGTGGCAAAGGAAGAAAAAAGATCCGCTTCAATTGAATCTGGAACGGATATATGGAGGTATTTGCCTCCTTCTGCAAACCTGGAAGAAGAGCAGACAGCGTGACATGGACCAGAGAAGCAGCTTTGAAAAGACGTGTTTGCTGGAGGCAAGCTGATAATCTTGTTGGCTGTTATACGTGTGAGTTTTTCATCATCATCATCATTAACATTATGATAAGGCATTTGTTATGGTAAGGCACGGAGGTTCTTGTAATACGGAACCAGTTTACTGATTTTCCATTCCACAAGCTATCTGCATTGATATTTTAACCTACAGCTTCCTTCATCTGAGAGCTAAGTAAGAACAGATGAACCTAAAGCAAGAGTGCCTTCACAGCGTGTATGCTGGCAGTTTTGTGAACACAGACCCTCAGTCGACTTCATGTGGCTTTTCTATGATCTGCTCTTCCCACAAGCTCAGAGAACACAACTCAGAGAACTAATGGAGCAAAATGTTGGTGAAGAATCTCTGAAATGTGAAAGCACGTCATACAGAGGGCATGGGAAGATTACCCATGGTGTAGAGGGCTTTGAAAATTTTCCTCTGGAGCCAAAGGCACTAGAAATGTCTGTTGGTAAACATGCACTGGGGTAGGGAACTGGATTTGTTATTTATTTTGGTTTGGTCACCACCTTGAGAAATGCTGCTGGATTTTTCACTGTGTGAAATGGCATTTCCAGCATGGCCCACAGACTGAGCACGGTGGTCACGAACAGATGTAGGTAAGGAAGGAACACTAACCATGTGAAAAGCTGGTGATTTAGCTTAAACACTGTTGTGTTTGTAAGATTTTGCTCTGAAAGCTGTTCAGAGATCTAGGTTCTTCCCGAAGGATGGTGAAATACCTCCTAGTCCTCCTCTCACTCAACCCATCCATGTAGAGGTTCTGCAGCACTGTATTGCTGCTGTGCTAACTCTGGGATAGAGATCAGAAAAATGAGCATGAAATAGCACTTGAATCTGCAGAGGTTTCCTTGGAAATTCACAGGCACTGACTCCTCTGCAAATGGGCTCTGCTGCTGTGCCACGTCCTTTTTTTCACAGGCACAGACACAGGTGAGGATACACCTTGAACTGTTTAACTTACAGTGTGGCAGGCTCTTCGGAGATGTTGACTTGTGCTTTGATCTTCAGATCCTTCTGAATTTTTTGATCACAGGCCTGTTTGAAATTGCCCATATATAACTTTGCCTGCAGTATTTCTACAGGGTACAGCTGGAAGTTGTCTAATTCCTGCCAGAGAGAAACCATAAGCTCAGTTTAGAGAGTGTATTTGCTCCTATTAGCTTGGTAAGTTCTTAAACAGAAGTCACGTGAAGAATCAAACATGCACTTAGTCAACAGCCCGTAGCACATTCTAGTGTAATGATTCATTTAATTACCTGTACTTTCTCTATATTGAAGTCTTTGCCAAATTTACTGGGAATAATTAACAGTATTGCTGTCATTGTGGCATTACTTGAAACAAATCCCAGCTAGCAAGGAGGTAGTATAATATATATTCTTTACATTGTCTGGAGGGACTGCAGCATAACAGATTCATTCGATGTTCTCCCTGGTTACTGTGTGCAATGCTGAATGAAATCATCTGCTGCCTGCAGAGCTGCAGGTGCCCTGGAGTGGTACAACATGAGCCTGCAGCTGCGTCCGGTGTCGGCAGCGTGAAGGCTGAGAACAAAAATACACGAGGAGCTGACAGTGCCTCTGCATCCTTCGCCGATACCTGGCTAATGGCACAGCACAACAAAGCAGCAGCCTAACAATTTAAATCATCAGAGATTTAGACTCAGACTGAGAGGCAAGGAGGTATTGTGTGTCCAGATGAATCTGATGGGGAAGGTAAGCAGTTTGCTACCCTGCACAAAGAAGCACAAAGTGAATTGATTTTCCCTCTCGTGCTGTAGCACGCACAGGTTAGCACCGTGTCATGGGCTGTTCAGCCTGGAGAAGAGAAGCTCCAGGGAGACCTTATTGTGGCCTTTCCGTAAACAAAAGGGGCTGTTACTGTGTAACATCCCAGGTAACCACGAGTCAGAGAGGAACCTGTTTCTTTTCATAATTTCCTAATGAGAAACCTTCCCAGGTTGTTTTCATGAGCTTGATTTCACACAATACAAGAAGGATAAAAAAGGCAAAGCATGGCTGTAAAAGAGTTAACGGTGAGACCCAGGGCAAGCACAGTAACTCAAATTACATTTAATTCCTTTGTTTGAAATTTATAGCAGGTTTACACCACCATTTCACTTGAATCATTAGCCACCATCAGCTGAATATGAATGCTAATGTCTTCTGCTTGCAAATTAGCGTCATCTCACCTGAGGCATCCAAAGTAACTTCTGAGTCCTCAGAAAATGATAGCAAGCTGAAAAATGCTTGTATCCTCCCCTCAGGACAAGCACAGGATGACGGGTGAACTGCTCCAAGCTTCTGGCATATCGAATGGCAGTTCCTTCCTCAGCATCTAAGGAGATCAAAAAGCTATTTGCCAGGGCAGGTTTAGGGCCTGCGTCAGCACTGGGGGTCACATCTCGCCCAGTGACACTAACAGCAAATTCCTTTTATTTCATTTAATGGTCTGCAGAAAGCCTTGTTAAAAGCTGGACTTTAATGGTTGCTGCAGGCCAATAACAAGGCACACTGCTTTTCACCTCTTGTCTGGATCTGTTATTCCTCTCCTAGTTTCTTTTGTAGGTCTAGATAAAGATTTTTTTCCCTCCCCAACATTCTTTGGGAAATTCTTCCAATAAGTTCCCATAATAGGGAAGTATTATTAATTTAAATCTAATAATTGTAGTTTTATGGAAGCTCTTCTCTTTAGTCTGCTTTAGGCAAAGGGGGACGTATCTTTGAATAAATTCTTCACAAGTGTTTTAAACGCTCCCTTCCGTGAAGCAAATTATGTGAGACGGCTGCTCCCCCTCCTTCTCCCAAGGGATCCATCCCGCTTGCCTCTAGCTGTGTCTGCTTTAGAAACAGATCAGCACAATAGAAACCCGCGTCTGGTCCTCCACACCTTCACTTGTTGCTGTCTCATGGCTCAGCATTTATGAACATGTTTGTTTTATTCACTTCCTTTACGCTCTGGGATTCTTTTCCTTAAAAAACTATGTAAATCTTCGCTAAAACTATAGTAGCCTCTATAAAGCTAACAGGAGCCAAACAAATGTACAGAAGTGGTTCTGCACACAGCAGAACTCTTTGCCAAATGATGTGTGAAAACTAAATGTTTCCACAGTTCAAGGAAGACTGAACAATTACATAGAAAACTTTTCAGCTCCTCACATTTCTCAGTGAACTCCATCAAATCACAACCTCATTAAAGCTAAATCTTTTCAAATATGATAATGTTAAAGGCTTTTATGACCATCAGAGAAGGAAGTACTCACCCTGTGAATAGGAGGAACCTGAGTCAGTCTTCGCAGTCTCTGAAGCACTGCTCCCTAAAAGGCAATTGTTGAACAAGCCAAATCTCAGTGAAATGTGAAAAAAAGAAGAATCCATTCCTCATATGCAACAGGGAACTTCAGAGGACTCAGTCCACACATAGGAAACCAGACCTGCCAGGAAGCTTTGAAATAAAATCTGGATTTTTGAAGCCTAAGAACATATGCAACACAGTGAAAAACCAGAGGCATAGCACAAATATTAGGGTTTTTTTAATAAAACTGAGTAAATCTGCATCTCTTCCAATAAGCTCATAAAATTAAATGAGGAATGGGAAGAATATCTATCCTACAGTGAGGTCTTGACTGACATGAGTCACAGGTACCTTTTTCTTTCTCCTCTTTCTCATTGTCACAGCAATCCAAAGAACTGGTCTCGCAGTCATACACCACACAGTATCTGACACACCCCAGCTCCTCGGAGTCCGGTACCAGATACTCCCCCGTAGGACTCTAATAAAATCACAGAGCAATTCTGTCAGGAGCACAGCTCCATGCTTTGCTTGTGGCATCAACGCTACCAAAGTCTTGCAAGTTACTGCTCTATGGCATGGGTTTGGTGCTACATCTGTGCTTGACCCTGAAAGACCCAGTTAGAAGTCAGAAATGATGCAAACTACGCTGGATTGCTTCATTGGCCTCAGTGGTAAAGATGCCAACGCTGTCCTCGGTGAGACAAGGCTACAATATGTTACTTCTTGTGCAATATTTTTCCTGATATTACAGCTACTATGTGCCAATCCTTTGGGCTACCAAAGCCACTTTGCTTTGTGACAGAATATGCCCCTCCAGTGGCAGAAATGGAACGTGGCTGGAACAGGCAGGAGAGGCTAAGACAATTCCCATGAGTTTTAATCCAATTTTGTCTTACTGCTAATTGCTAAATCCAGGGATGGTTCACAAAAACAATAACTCTCCCTTACCTGTTCAATCCTGCGTGCTGTAATGATATGGCTCTCATTGTATTCACGCTGAGTCCGGGCATCTGAAAAAAACAACCAGGACAGAGCAATTGGCTTATTTGATACTTGTAAGGGAGAATCCTGTTCCTAACTCTGCCAGTGGGAATTTAGGCACAGATATCAACCAGATAAAGAGATTTGGTTTCTTAGAAATGGAGACTTTCTAATGTGGATATAATATATGCCAGTGCTGATGTGAGTCTCTGTGAACAACAAGTGATGCCAGAAGCTTTAGTCCTGACCCAGGTGTGGTACCGCAGCACTCACAGCACCAGCTCTGCCCTGTGCTGTAGCCTGGCCTCACTGGCTGGGCCTGCTCTGACCCCCTGGTGTCCAGCAGCTCTGCCTCAGTGCTGCCCCAGAGACGGGGAGAGGGACATGGGAGACACTCCAGCCCCACTCCCAACCTGGCTGACTCCCTCACCAAAACATTCAACAATATCACCATACAATGCACCGGTTTTTTTGGTAGCAGCACTATGCAAGATGCAAATGCTTAGCAGCAATATCTGTGCCACGGTCAAGAAATCTTGTCCATTTCTAAAACCTCCAGAAGCAGCAGGGGAAAGGGTGAATCCCTGGGGTGAATCAGAGCAGGAAGAGCTGGATGTGACAGGAGCCAGAGCAGCACCGGGTCACGGCACCTGCAATGGGATGGAAGAAGCGCCCCAACAGCAAGGCCCAGCGGCTACAAGAAGGGATGTGAGCTCTTCACTGTACGCTGGAGCTCACAAACACCATTTCCCCTGGAAGCCTGCCCAGGCTGGATCGTGCTGCCTGGCTACAGGCAGAGCAGGCAGCAGGCAGCAGGCAGAGCAGGCAGCAGGCCCAGCGGGCCCGGCCAGGCCTCTCGCCCCCGGCTCACCCAGCAGGCACAGGTAGTTGGGCTCCGCCAGCCGGGGGAAGCGCCGGTGCTGGTTGAGGATGTTGTAGAGGTGGCGGGGCTCGCACAGCGCCATCCCCGCCATCCCGCGCCAACCCTCGGGACCCGCCGACTGTCGCTACAGCCCGTCCCGCCCCGTTGCCGCGGCAACGGCGGCGCGCGGGCCGCTCATCCCGCCCGGTTGCTAGGGAGAGACGCCCGGCGGTCACTAGGGCCATATCTCGCGAGACTTCCCTCGGCGGGGGAGGGCGGAAGTCTCGCGAGAGCAGCAGCCGGTCCCGCGCAGCCGTCCCGCCGTGGAGGTCGTTGGAGTCACCGCCGCGCCATGCTGTCCCGCCTCGCCCGCCCCGCCGCCGGCCTGCGACGCGGCCTCGCCACCACCGCGCAGGTACGGACCGCCGCCGGCATCCCCTCACCCGGCACGCCCGGGCGGCGGGGGCGCC
>VWYH01009009.1:730715-744525 GCA_013399365.1 Pampusana beccarii
GCGGGGCCCGCACCCCCTCGGGGTCGGGCCTGGCCCCGCTCTGTGAGGGGGCTGAGGGGCGGCCGGGCCCGCCGGGGGCCGCGGCCCTGGGGGGGCTGTGTGTGCCGGGGATGTGTGTGTGTGTACCGGGGATGTGTGTGTGCGCCGGCTGCAGGCGCCTCGGTCGCTGTGTGTGAGAGGGAGGAGGAGCCCGGCTCGGGGTGATGCCGCCTCTCTCCCTGTGAAGCATCCGTGCTCTTGGCCCAGGAGCTCGGGCTTTTCTCCAGACAGGTGTAAACGTGCTGGCCAAGACTATTAGTTCTACGTAAACTTCTCTTTCTGATGGCGTGTAACGGACCATACGCAAGTTTGCGTGCAGCTTCCTTCCTCTGCTGAAATATGCCCCAGCTTACAAAATATATTAAGAATTAAAGTTGGGGTTGGGGGTTTAGCAGTAATCCTGAATACACTGAAATCCATTGTGCGTGACTTTCGAGAGGACTGCGGCTACGTGGTAGGGAGATGCAGATCAGCCTCTATCGTCTAGATAAACAGTTCCCAGTGGCATGACGGAATTATTATCGCATCTATAAAGCTATGCTTTACAAGAGAGGTTTGTGTAATTATTTTGATAGGAATTAAATTCATTAGCAATGAGATTTTGACCTCTTGGTATCAACTCAATGATAAGTATGAGGCGTAGCAGTGACTAATGCCAGACTTTGCTTTCCCTTGGAGAGTTTTGTGCTAAATTACGTTTGTTGTAGTGGCAAGCAAAGCGAGCTGAGGCTAGGCTGATCGAGCTTCTGGGTGGATTATTTATTGTCATAGCATAATAATTAAGCTGTTCGTGCAGGGACGTGAAGCTCTCGTGGCTTTATCGGGTAGGACAGTGTGATAGAGAATGTCCTTATCAGTGGTAATTATATTACCGTGTTACATCTGTGCAGTAGCCTCTGGTTCTCCTTTGCTTTGGCAGAGTGTTGCATTTTAAGGTTGTTCTGGACTTTTAAAGTAGCTTTACTCTGATCTAGTGACACTTTCTCTACAAAGAGGAGTGCAGGCATTTTTGAGAGAAATAACTTTATTCCAGAGAGCATGTTAGAGTGTAATTGGTTCACCAGGGCAACAAAGCAAGTGTTCATTTCACTTGCTTCTCAGCCACACTCAAAGCTGGAAATTGAAGTCACTTAGTGTTCTTGGGGGCTTAATCTTGAGGCAGCTGCAGGTGCTATTTTTAATTTATTTCAGGCATACACATTTTTCTCTACATATATGCAATGGTTTTTACATTTATTGTAGTCCATTAGATGTATTAATTTGCCAAATGCGGAGGCATATTTTTTTGTACTGGCAATGGAGCTAGAAAAACTGCAAACCAGATTTTACCCTAAGTCAGACATAGGTCCACAGGGTAGCAGGCCTTAGCTTGAGGCAGACGTGTCCATCTGAAGAATGATGATCCTTTTTGTTTCTTTGCTCAGCCTTGCTTCCCTTTTGGGCTTCAAATCACAAAAGAACATTTTCTTCTAACTCGTCCTACCGATAAGCCTCGAGGATCTTTGGGAGGCTGTAGTGATGATCACTTCCCGTGGGCTTAGGCAACCAAATTTGCGTAGTACTTCTTAAAGAAATGGTGAAATAGAAATAAAAGTAAAGGAAGTATGGTGAAATCTATGAGGTCACTGCTGCAGTAATTACCAAAACATCTCTTCAATGCGTTTATCTCTTTTTTTTTTTTTTTTTTCCCCCCAGAACAATGCCAAGGTGGCTGTGCTGGGGGCCTCGGGAGGCATTGGACAGCCCCTCTCCCTCCTCCTGAAGAACAGCCCGCTGGTGAGCAGGCTCAGCCTCTATGATATCGCTCACACTCCAGGTGTTGCCGCCGACCTCAGCCACATTGAGACAAGAGCGAATGTTAAAGGTACGGCAAGCCGCTGGAAACGCTCTTTGTGCAGAAGGGCCCTCTCAGGTGTCTCTGATATGTGGAGGTGCCTGTTGCTCTGCTCGTGAAGAGGAATCTTCACGTGATCCTGGAGCATCAATTTAAGTAGCTTCTTCTCAAGCAGTGCATGACTAATTAAGGTTTAGCTGATTAGATTGATGTGTGTGGAGATGGGAATGGTCTGTGGTTGCACAGTGGAAGGGGAGTTCATAATAACTGACAGGAAACATTCAGTGAAATTGTCTCGGAAAAAAGCTTGAGTGCTGAATTTAAACAGACTTACCACTCCCTGGGTGTCTACATGAATTATTTTCTGCTGCTTTTCTGAAGGAACAGCTGTCAAATTCTGATGAAATCGAAACTTAATCTGCTGATCTTCATTCTCTGTGAAGATCACCAAGAGGTTACCTTTTACGTGACTGTGCCTACCTGCAGTTCTTTGGGGGCACTGACTCTGGTGGCCAGCTAGTGTCTTTGGAGAGTAAATACATGTAACAGGAGGAACCAAGGGTTGTCAAAACAGGTAAATGTGAGGTTCCCACCACTCTCATTTTGTAGGTTTTGAAACAAGGATACAACACCAAATAGAGTCCATCCATAATTGTATTGCTTTGCTTTTCAGCATAAGTCTGAGTTTAAGGCTAAATTTAAGAAGGAATCAGTGCCTCTGGGTGTAATTTTGTACTTCAAAGTGTCAGGTATTTAATAACTGGTAAAAACATAATGCCTGAATGACTTCCATTCCAGGATTCCTGGGACCTGAGCAGTTGCCAGAATGTCTGAAGGGCTGCAATGTTGTAGTTATTCCTGCGGGAGTCCCTAGAAAACCAGGTACATTCTCTTTGTTATACCAAAAAGCCTCAGGGCTTCATTGAAGTCTATCTCTGAAGTCTTGTTACTCAAATAGAGCTGTGTCTGGTGCTTTATGGAGTTCTCAGTGTTGGCTTGGGACATACGTCATCTGTTGATGACACTCTTGATACATGAAACCAGAAGCTGACGTATCTCTATGCAGAGTATTGTTTTTTGATGGAGTTGCTTGCCCTTTAATGAGTATGCTGTGGATAACTTAAAATATTGTACTGGATATGTTTTAGGTATGACCCGTGATGACCTGTTCAACACCAATGCCAGCATTGTTGCTACTTTGACAACTGCCTGTGCAAAGCACTGTCCAGAAGCCATGATCTGTATTATTTCTAACCCGGTAAGCATTTGCTGGAGGCCTTGAAAAATGCAGAGGAAAAAATATTCAGAATTACTAGAGTAATCTGTGAGTTCCTATTAGTTTTGACCAGAATCTTCAAAGTCAGCAAGGTATTTGCAGAAAAGTAAAACTCTGGTTCTACTAACCCATTTTTCTTGGGCTATATTGAAGCCAGAGGACACCTGTATATAAAATATCTCAACACCTGTATGACTGTGATTATAATACATGCTGGTGTATCAGCTGGAATAGAAGTCTTAGCTCACCAAGGGCGGAGCCTTGGTCATGAGAATGAACAAATTATTGAAAATGTAAGATTTTGCTTCTAGCCTGACTGTAAATTGCCCTTCAGTTTAAGAATTAAGATAATTGGCTACAGTTGACTTCAAGCTGGACATGTACTTTGGATTGTTTACTGGCCTGTATGGTTCACGCGTTGACTTCATTGTTGTATTGGTTTTAATGAATGCTCGCTTATTCTTCCTTATAGGTAAATTCAACCATCCCGATAACTTCAGAAGTCTTCAAGAAGCATGGTGTGTATAATCCCAACAGAATCTTTGGCGTTACAACACTGGACATTGTCAGAGCAAATACTTTTGTGGCTGAACTAAAGGTAGGTCATAGTAACAGATACTGGGAGAGGTATATGGCATGCTTTTAAAATCACTGCACGGAACCAGAAGAGCTGGAGGCGAAGGCAACGATTCCCTGTTACCATTCTCTAGAGCAGCCTGGGGATAGGGTTTCTTGCAAAATGTGGTTCAAGAGACTTTGACCTTTCCTTTTCATAGCTGTCCCCTGTGAGCAAGCTACATGTTCTCCTTAATTCTCTTGACATTTTCAACCCTGTTGGTGCAACTGGAGGAGAGAGTTGAATTGTATGTATTTGCAAGTCAAACAGTCTGTGCTGCATGTTACAGGATGTTCTGCAAAGTTTCAGGAGCTGTAACAGGTTACTGCTCATAAGAGCCCTGGTGGAGTTGGTTCTTGTACTGTGTAAAATTATCAGTGTAACCTGGAGTTCAGCTGTGCTGATCTGGCTTTGTCCCTGGTGTGTAGCTGCCTCTGAAACTTTGGCCCTGTGTAGCATTGGGTTATAGATGTGTCCAAAAACCTTGGGCAGAAAATGAAGGATAGCGTTTTCAGTTGTTTTTCTTGTCGTTAAGCTTCAGAAGCTGGAAAGTCTCATGTTTCTCTTAGGGCTTAGATCCAGCTCGAGTCAATGTTCCGGTTATTGGTGGCCATGCCGGGAAGACCATCATCCCTCTGATCTCTCAGGTAAGTCACAGTTACTGCCGTGTGTGGCATCACGCTCATCAATATGTTAGACTTGATATAAAGTGCCTTTGTGATGGTGTGTGATGTGCTGAGATAGTCATGCCTGCTCTTGTGGCTGCTTTCATTCTGTGATGAGATTACAACACGCGGGAAGGCAATGAGCTAGACCTGAGCTCCTCTAGGTGGTTTAAATAGCTTCACTTTCTCCTCTAAAGGAGTTTTGCAATAAGAACTGAGGTATAGTGTGTGTATCAGGTGTCTTGGCACTGTTTTGGGTTTTATTTTTTCTGACAGATATTTCATTATATGAATACTGTACTTCAGCAGGAAAATGGGATTGATTTTTGCCATGGTGGACTAGAAACACCACTTTAACACACAACATTGAAATGAGGAGGCGTAGCTCAGTCTGTGTGGGGAGGCATGTGTCAGTCCTGACTGGCAGTCAGGGAGAGGCTCCCTTCATGCGTCTAAGCCAGAATGAAATGCAGTTCTGAAGCAGGCTGCAGCTTTGTGAGGAGGTGGCTAGGTTACAGCCAAGGAGTAATTGCAAGGAAGGGGAAAAAGCTTTGCTCTAAGTGGGGAATAAAGTATCCTTCACAGAAGAATGTTCTTAGGGAACAAGAGCAAGGGCTTTGGAGCAGCTGCCTGCTGAGAGGGTGATTTAGTTAGTCAACCAGGACAGAGGCAGCTGCATTTGCCATACCTGTGTAGCTGTAGGTGAAGGTTCAATAACTTCCTAAATACTGCTGGCAGGCTGGGGCCTTTGTACAGCTCTTGACTTCCATAATGCCACAGTGACCCAAATGTTTACAAGGTGGCTTTTTGAAGTTTCTAATGCCTGGTATGTGGTTCGAGGGCAGCTCTAGTACAAAGGACCACCCAGTAACCATGGCAAGCCCTGGTTTTGCTGTCCAGCTGTGGTTTGCCCTTGAGCAAGCTCGGCATGGTTCCCCTTGCGGTCTGTGCAGTAACTAGCAGCCTTGGTTAATGTTTGCAGCTGGTCAGTTTGTTACACAGCCTATGAGCTGGGGTAACTAATTTACCCCATTGAGAACTGTTGATAACAACTGTAATGGCACAAAAAGCATCGTGTGGGTGTCCTTATGCTGAACCTGGTCCTAGTATCTGATAGTAACTTCTCTTTTTCCAATCTAGTGCACACCAAAAGTGGACTTTCCTCAGGATCAACTGGAAAAGCTTACAGGGAGGATTCAAGAAGCTGGCACTGAAGTTGTCAAAGCTAAAGCAGGAGCAGGTTGGTTCTTGACTACAACTTCCAAGTAATTTTTGTTTGCCAGCTGAATGGATGCAGTCGTCTTCAGTTTAATCTTATTTACAACTGCAGTGCAGAATTATGAACTGTGCATTACAAATCTAGCTGCTTTGCTGTGTCAGTGAATGCCTGAATTGCGGTACCAGAAGCAGCTCAGTATGTAGGTAAGACTAAATATTAGCTGATCTCGCACCATGTACAGCTTTAAAAAGAATCATCTTCTGTCAGACTAAGCTGTTTCTTTCTATAAATCAAATCAATAGCACATAGCTGGCTGAAGGTGCTGCTTTATGAAACTGACACTGTAGCTCTGTCAACATATCAGTGTGGAAACCTCTGATGTTAAAGAAAGTATCAAATTTTGCTGTGATCTGTTCTAAAAATGATTTAACTTCTACAGGATCTGCCACCTTGTCTATGGCCTATGCTGGTGCTCGGTTTGTGTTCTCTCTGGTGGATGCAATGAACGGAAAGGAAGGGGTTATTGAATGTGCCTTTGTTCGATCTGAAGAGACAGAGAGCCCGTACTTCTCCACACCTCTGCTGCTGGGAGTATGTATTTTAAATAATGGGGCTTAGGAAGAGTAGCTACTGATTTAATCTTGTGGTTTTACTGACTGGTTCCAGTTTAGTCCAGCGCTGGGTATCGCTGAAGTTAGCAGCTGAGCATTCCTCTAAGAGTTCTTGAATATTTGGGTATATACCTCATGTTTGACAGGGATGCTGCTGCTTTTATCTGCTCTTAGCCCGCAGGTCGCTGAGTAACCAGAGATTCAGACTTAAGAGGTCACACTGGCCTCAAGTCAGTGCCTGTTTATGAAGGGCTTTCATATGATTAACCAGAGTCTGCAATCCTGTCTCCTCAGCTTGATCTGCTACAAGCAAATCCCTCAGAAATTGAGGCACATGGGGAGCTACAGCATGGATTAGGATTAATAGATTGCTTTCAGGACCTGTGCTGAACTCTGAAGGAAGCGTTCCTTTTGTCACCCTGTGGGTGGAGTAAAAAACTAGGATGCTGCAGCCCTGACATGGCTGCTGGATTTAAAGGATGGTGTGTGTTGTCTTAGGTGGGAGCTGGTGAGGGAACAGAAGTACAGGGATGTTAAGGGGGAAGGGTTTGGATGCAGACATGAGATCTCAAAAACCTGGGAGTGCAGCTCTGGAGCAGTTTCAGACTGCGAGCCAGTGGCAAGTGAAGGGCAAACACCAGAGGAGAGAAATTCTGTTGTCAGAGGCTGGGTTTGAAGACAAGAGGCATGAAGGAGCAGTTGGTATTGGTCTCCTCTTGAAGGAGCCAATATGAACAGTGAATGAGAAGCTTGTGAAGGCTGTAGAAGTTGCTGCAGATAATATGAGGTTTCCAAGCCCTGCCAGGAGCACAAGGTTGGCAGACTAGAGATGACAGAAGTCCCAGGCTGAGTCTGCGTCTCAGCTGGGTAATACTTAATTGGAGCTGGGAAGTTACTCTCTAGGCCATTTGATGAATGGTTAATCCTTAAATCTTCTTTCCTTCAGAAAAATGGAATTGAGAAGAACCTGGGTATTGGCAAGATCTCCCCCTTCGAACAGAAGATGGTTGCTGAGGCCATGTCTGAGCTGAAGGCTTCTGTTAAGAAAGGAGAGGAGTTTGCGAAGAACTTCAAGTGAAAAGTCGATGATGGAGAGGAATTACAACTTCCTTAATTTATTAAGGCATCATGTCACTTTATGACTTCTGATTCAAAGCTCATGCTTTGATTGAAGTCTGTCTGTATTAGCTTAATGATTGTTGCCAGTGCAGAGTTTAATCACCAATAAAACGGCCTCATTTTTTCAGCGTACCATCCAGAATTGTCCTGATGTGCTTGTCTTTTGAAGGCAGAAGCTGTAGGTCTCTGAAAGTATATCGGTTTCAGCAGGGATGTTATAGCCTCTTAAAAAAGTGGGTGGACTGGTTGCCCTCAACTCTGCTGCTTGGGTTTTAGCTTGGGCTGCTTTTTTGGTGCAGCAGCTGGGAAACCAGGCATGGGCAAATAAGATCAAGGTGGGGTGAAGAGGCTTGTGAGAAGGAGAATTGAATGAAGTCATCCAAGAAGGGTCTTTTCAGGAGCTGGCATTATCTCTGTTTGTTACCTTGTGTTGCCTTAATCTCTTAGGTAATTTGATTTTAAAAGAGTTAGTAAAAGAGTACAGTGGTTGAAGCATCAGTCCTGCTCTAAGAAAAAAACTAAAATGCTGAGAGTGACTTCTTTCTAGTTAGGAACAAAAGCCTTGCTTTAACATCTACATAAATTTCTTTTACATTCATCCTCTTGTGAATATAAAAATAAATGTCTGCAAGAAAATGGTGATGACGAGTTCTGTCGCTGCATTGTTTGAAGGTAAGCTTTAACGAAGGATGCTATTAATTCGCTCTTCCTCCGTGCTCTGTGGGCTGCTTCCCCTATTGCTTTGAATTGCTTTAATCCACGTAGGCTGAATTCTAAATTGAACAGACTTTATTTGGATTAGATGAAGGAAACGCCAAAGCCCAGCACCTCCGGAGGAACCGAGTGTTGGTTTGAGTGAGAGAACTTGCTGTAGAAGCTTCTCATCAGGAGGAGACCTAAAGGTTTGGATGCTGTTTGGTCACTGCCTTTTTTCTTCCTCCCACTTCTTGTATTCTAACTCTCTTCTGAGCTATCTGAACTGTTCTTTATTTTTTTTAAATTTTGATTAGTTCATTGTTCTGAACTGGATCACACAGTTGTGACACTGAAGATGCCTTGAGGATAAAGTGCTTGACATTTCCCTGCCCAGTGGAACATGTAGGCAGAGAGAGGACAGCAAGTGCAGCTCTTGTCACTCCTCTGCAGAAATTCAGTGTATTAAAGCTTGGGTTCTTTACAGGAATAGTAACGAAATAGAAGCGTCAGCAGTCATTACTCAGCAGGCTTGGAACAAAGTAATTATTAAGTGGTATTAATAGAATTAAATATTAAAGATGGTGCTGGAGGGGGGCAGAGGAGAATGTTGGAGCTGTAGGACGCGGAGGAGTGGTGACTAGCCAGGCCCAGTAAATCTGGCGTGGGCTGTTCAATACAGGCAAAGCACTGGGCAGACTGGGATGAAGCTGGTTGCTGGATGCAGGGGTCTTGCAGGCCTGTCAGCACTTTTGTAACCGAAAATAGGCACTATGGGTTATTTAAAACCGCTGTGTGTCTGTCTGCCAGAGCTGGTGGTCTGCACCCCTGGCGTGTGTGCCCAGGTGGTCCAGGGGGCCATGACACAGAGCCAGCGGGCTAGCGGCTGCAGGGAAAGCCTGGCCTTACAACTGGGAGGGGAATAACATGCACTTGAACTAGTCCTGCTGTTTGAAATACAGCAGATAGAGCGGATTCCTGAGGGCTGGAGATTTTTAGAACTTGAGGTTCATGGTGTGGTTTAGGTTATTCTATCTTTGCCTTGTGTCAGCAGTCCAAACCCAGCAAGGTCTGGGGAAACTGCATGGCCAAGCAGAAAGCTTTGCTTAGACAGGAGGGGCACAGGAACAGGGTGGGTATGTGGAGCTGAGGTGGAAGGGGATTAGTTTTCAGCGCCTACTGACTCGTAGATTCTTCAGGGTCACCTTTAAATCCCCTTTATGACAACAATGTCCGTGCCCTTTCTGCACTGCTTGGTTTTGGGGTTTGTTTTTTCTCCCCCAACCCCCTTGCCTCGTGCTTGGAGTTGCAGCTGTTCCTCTACCTGGAAATCCTCTCATTTTTGGGAAGGGAAACGAGACATCCTTCCTATGGCTTTCTAAGGTGAAGGACCAGGAAGATAATAGATGAAGGTGAGAAATGAACTTCTGTAGGTGTCCTCTGCTTGGCCAAATGTGCTGTCCCCCTTGCCGCAAGCTGCTGTGAAAATTGATGATGGTTTCCAAATGTGTGGGACCTCCCACCCCTCTCTGCTCCCTGAACAGAGTTCGCAGAGGGGCAAAGAAGTCGGGATTAGCTGGGTGTACCTAGGTAAGCTGTGGTTTTGCCTTGTCAGTTGTTTCCTGGTGCTGTCTCTCTGATGAGATACACGACCTTCATCCTCTGTCCCGCAAGCTCCTGCGGCGTGGCTGCCTTGCTGAGTCACGGCATGAGCTGCGGTGCTGGCAGCCTTTGGTCCTTCCCTCCTGTGGAGGTGAGGAACCAGGCTGCTGTGAATAAAAAACAAAACCTGCCCTGCTCAGAGCTCTTGGGTTTCATCCTGTTCACTGAGCAGACTCCTGTCTCCATGGCCTTTAAGTGTCTGGCACCTTGCACTGCAGCAGCATTTGTGCGCGTGGAGCTGCATCCTCAGGCAGCCCAACTCTGTGCTGGAGCCCAGATGTCAAAAGAGAGAGGAGACATGTATTAAGAGTAATAAATGGAGATGCTCCAGATGGCCAGATGTCAGGCCACTTGATCCCACCTGCCACTCCTGTGCTGCTGGGGCAATGCGGTAAAATGCAGGGGAGGAGGAAACGAGGAGAAAAACAAAATGTCACCGTTATATTTTGGTCATTTATTGTGACTGGCCTCGGTGTCCCAGGGGGGCTTCAGGAGCAGGGTGCGGGCTGGCAGGCACCTCTCCCTCATTCCTGGGAAAACTGTTGTCCCTTCACAGCCAGGCTGGACGGGGCTCTGAGCAACCTGGGCTGGTGAAGGTGTCCCTGCTTATGGCAGGGGTGGCACTGCATGGCTTTTGAAGGTCCCTTCCAACCCAAACTGTTCTGTGATAATGCACCCTGAGGTGGGTCAGGCACAGGGGGAGTGGGCAGATCCCCCCTGTAGCCAGCTCAGCTTCCCGCTCCCCTCACAGGGCGATGGCGAGAGGTTTTAATGTGAGCAGGAGGATCAGAGACCATCTGATCTGTGGTTTAGGCTTTGCAGAGGCCTCTCCTCTCCCCTGACTCTTCTGCCTGGCCACAGTCAGTGTTAAACCATCACCTTTGCATTCGCTGCTCTTGGTTTACTAAAATACCCACCAGCTCTCGCTTCCCTCCCGGGTGCCTCAAAGCAGAGCTGGAGCGCGGCGCCGAGCCGGGAGAGTTTGTTTGCGTTTACAGGGAAACCTGTTAATAAAGGAGACCAAAGGGACTGCTCTTTTCCTGGCTGCGGGAACAGATGGCTGGATAACGCAGTGCAATTAATATGCAGGGACTCCTGCCGGGGTGGGGATTTGATTGCCTGTTCGGAGAGGGTAGCGCGCCCGAGCTGAGCTCTGTCACCGCTCTGCCTGGCCCTGGCACCTGCTGCCCGCAGGGGGTCCTTGGGGACCTGGGGACAGAGCGGATGGTGTGGCGGAGGAGATTGTGGGAGCTGGTGGTGGGGAAAGATGCAGTGGGGGTCTTGTGGCTGACGGCGGGTCGCTGCGCCTCTCGCGCTGGGTGATGCTCTGTGAGGGCAGCCTTTTGGGTGTGTGAAAGCAAAAGCTGGCTCTGGTGATGAACGATTGCTTGGAGGTCCTTTTGGGCTAGAAGAGAAGCGGTGGCTTCTTTGCTCCTGTGCTTTTTCCTGCTCTGAGTCAGGAGGTGCCAAAGGAGAGGGGAGCGGGCACCAGGACACAGGGGTCTTCCCCCTGTGACGTGGCGTGGGGGCAAAACGTTTCTCAGCACTTCAAAATGTGGCCAGAAAAATCCACAGGGAAGAAAAATCCCTTTCGAGGGCCGGGAGGCTTAGGGAGCCCTGGGGGAGGAGAATGAGTTCCAGCAACCACCCCCAGCCCTGAGTGGGGCCACAGGGTTGAGCCCCAATTGATGGGAACCTCCAGCCACCGGCCCATGACTGAATGGCCCAAGGTCACCCCGATCCCCATCACACCCCGCGCTCCTGCAGGATAACAGTGCCCCCAGCCTATTCCTCTTCATGTCTTTGCTTTGCTCCCCCCGTTTGCAGGTGTTTCCTTCCTCCCCGCTCCCTCACCGGCTCAGGCGGGGTTGCTGCGCATCAGGAACGTCAGCGCTGGGCTTTGATCAGGGTTATTGCCGGTGCCCCCCTGGCAGCACAGCAGACCCGCTCCCGGCCACCCTTTCTTCTGTGTCAGGAGGTGGCTGGTGGAGATGTCAAACCTCAGTACAAATCCTTGCAATTAGGCCTGTTCTGCTGCCTGCCTCGTTTGATCTCCTTTAATTATTTATCTCCTTTCTGTTTTTTATTCTTTTTTTTCTCCTTCCCAAATCCTCGGTTTCTTTCAAGTGATTATTTTCTTCCTCTCCCCCCAGCTGTGCCTGGCTCTGCCTGTTTGCTTGCAATTACCGTCCCTTCTCCCGGTCCTTCCATCTCCCCCCTTTTGTTCTCCACCAGATCATCCCTTCACGCTGCTCTCCCGGCTGCACCCCCGGCTCCCTGCCTGCCTGCCAGGTCACACTTCCCCCCATGCCAGGGTCTCCCTGTGCTGCTTTTGCTGCTGTCGAGGGGGCCTGACCGCATCCCCCCCACCCTCTTTGTTTCCCAGGGCCTGATGCATTATTCAGCGCTGCGGATGCTGCAGGTGTTGGAAAGATAACGGCGGTGCAAAGGGCACGGACTCGCCCTGGGGATGCTGGATTTTCCCTGTCACAGGCTGTTTTCCCCTCCCCAACATTAAACCAGGAGAGGCCCTGACCACGCAGGAGGCTTCTAGGAGGTGACATCTGCTCTTGCCCGGGGCGGGGACACGGCAGGGACAAAGGCAGGGGGAGGAAACAGCTGCCCTGGGGATGCTCCAGGGGCTGCACCACAGCAGAGCAGGTCCAACGTACGGCCAAGCCCCTTGTTTATGTGGTCCCTACAATAACATCCTGGTGAGGCTGCAGTCTGTGCTTAGCCCCTCTCCCAGCCCCTGGGGCTGGTTTAGGTGAGGCTGGGACAGGCTGCCCTGGAGCTGGGGCTGGCAGAGTGTGGGGGGTATACACGCGTGTGAGCGTGTGCGTATGTGAATGTGCATGTGTACATGTGCACGCTGAGGCAGCCCTGCCGGGGGGACAGGGACACCTCGCACCCATGGGTGGCCGCAGGCCGTGTGGATGGTGCCGGCACAGAGCAGCTCTCTAGGAAGTCTCTGTGTCCCCAGGGCACTGGCTGCTGGTGGGTGTCCCCACTCGCCTGAAGGTGTTGTGGCTGCAGAAAGCCCCAGCTGTGGCTTTGATCCAGCCATGGCTTCCATCCACTCTCCCCTCCATACTGGCTGCTTGGGGGGGCATCTTGGGGAGCAGAGTGTCACCCAGCTGCCACCCACTGTGAGGACATCCCCACCTGCACCAGTGTCTCCAGCCTGGGCTGCCCCCAAAAGCCCCCTTAGACCCCAACTCTGGCTCCCAATCCCCATTCTTGCTGCAGCTTGGCAAATGAGGGTTAATTATGGGCTTGTTAACAGCAACTCATCACCTGTGCTACAGTGCTGGGAAACATACCTGGTGGAGACTTGGCGTGTCCCACATCACCCTGCCCCCCCAGCCAGCCTGAATCCCCCTGCACCCGCTGGGATGGGGGTGCCCCAGGTAGTCCCAGGCAGCTCTGGTGAATCAGCTGGGAACTGGGAGGAGTGGGCAGTGTTGGGCCAGCACTGGGCGAGGTGGGACATCGTGGTGAGGAGGTGAGTTGTGGGATGGGATATGCAGTGGGACATGGGATGGGGTGAGAATCAGGGTGGGATACGGAATGAGGTTAGATACAGAGTGGAATACGGGATGGGATTCAGAGTGGGATGGGATACAGGGTGAGGTACAGAATGGGTGTTTTCTGGCAATTACATCCCCCAGACGTGAGCAGCTTGGGCGGGACAGGGGTCTCAGTGGCTGGTGTTTGGTGCTGTACCCCAAGGTGAAGCTTTGGGGATTGGGGTGGTGGGTTTGTGGGGGATTTGGGGGCTTGAGAGTGCAGGAGGGTGTTGAGATGTGGTGAGGAAGGTGGGGGGGTCACTGAGGAGAGTTACGAGGTTCTGAGGGAGTGGGGGGCAGAGGTTTGCGTGATAAGATATGGGGTGTGGGTGACCATCGCGGGGGGCTCTGAACGGGGGGGCTCGGGGGGTTGCGGGGGCTCCGCGGGTGCAGACGCACCCTCCGCGCGGCAGGCGGCGCTGTGCAGCGCGGGCGGCGCTCTGTCGCGGCGGGGCGGCTCTGTGTCGCGGAGCTGTCCAGCACTTCAGGAGGGGCCGCACTCGCCGC
>VWYH01009009.1:744574-770128 GCA_013399365.1 Pampusana beccarii
GGGGTGGAGGGGAGAGAGTGTCCGGGGGGGGCAGTGGGACCCCCCAGGACCCGGGTGACGGGCCCCCCAGGACACGGGTGACGGGGTGCGGGGGCTGAGAGGTGCGGGGGGCCGGGGAATCCCGAGATATAGGGGCGGGGGGGCGGCTGGGGTGTTGCCTGGGGTCAGGGCGGGCTTGAGACCCCTCAGGGATGGGGATGGGGGGTCATGGTGCCCCTCGCGGGGGGCAGGGAATTGGGGTCCCCAAAGGGACGCGGGCAGCAGGGCTGAGCAAGGGGTGCAGGGCTCGGTGGGTGCTGGGGGGCTGGGGCTGGGGTGATGGTGGTGGGGGGACACCTGGGGTGTGGTGCTGCTGTGGGGTGAGATGCTTTTGGGAGTGTGGGGGGTCCCTCTGGGGATGTGGATGTGTCAGGCACTCTCTGGTGCAGGGGGGCTGGCTGGGGGGCTCCCCATGTCCCTCTGCCCCGTTCTGTGGGGCGGACAGGCTGGGACAGGGCAGCGAGTGGCACCCCCAGCAGTGGGTTTTCAGCTCCCGGGAAGGGTGGTCCGGTGGTGAATCCCCAGTAGATGCTGATGCCTTGTGGGGTGCAAATGGGGGACGAGGCTGAGATAACGGCCCCGAAGCCCCTCTCTCTGCTGTGCCGACCCCCAGGCCGTGTCAGGGAGGGGCCCTTCAGCTCTGGGTTCGGCTGGTGGGATTTCAAACCCTACGGGTGTTGTGGGGTGAAGGAGAGAGGCAAGGCTTGGTGCCTGAGGTCAATGGCTGGTCTTTCAGGAGCGTTTTGTGCTTCGCTTTCCCAGGCTTGGCAGGTTTGTCCCCAGGGACAGCCAGGCTGTGCCACAGGTGGGGCTGGTGACAAGAGGTCAGGTCCTGGTTGGGGGCAGCAGGTGGCTTTCAGGGGACACGGGGTTTGTTCATCCCCTCCGGAGCAGAGATTTCAGGCTGTGGCTGTTTCTTGGCTTGCCTGTGCTCCTGCTGCTGCAGGGGGGTCACCTGGGGGCAGCCAGCATCTGGGGGTGCCTCAGGTTGGTGGCAAATGCCAAAAACCATCTCATAGGAAGCAGGTGCTCATGTCCCAACTGGTCTCCCTGCCCTGGCATCCAGGTTTCTCTCTGGCAGGAGCACAGGGACACCCCCAATAGGGCGATTTGGGGGACAGGAGCGTGTAGTGCTTGTGTCCAAACACACAGAATGCTCACCCCGTTCCCCTCTGTTAGCGTAGCCTCACACGATGCCTCCCCCTGCATTCTCCCACAATCCCCATTCATCTACCTGCGTCCTACCTTCACCCCCCTGCCCCAGGGACTCATCCTGGCAACACATGCAGGGAGGAGCAAGGGCTTTTGGAGTCAGAATTTGGGCAGTTTTGGTCCTCTGGTCCTTGGTGGCTGCTGGGGATAGCAAGCAGGAGCTTTGCTGGGCAGGTCGAGGGGCATGGGGGTCTTGGTTGGTTTTGTCCCTGGTGCCAAGGAAATGGTGCTTCCCCCCTGGGCACAGGGTTTCCTGCCCTGGGTGCTGGATCCATCTGTGGGTGGACGCGTGGCAGTGGGTCCCAGGGGCTGCTGGGGGGGAGCAGAGGGTGCTCACCCCACATCAATGGGCAGGAGATGCCTGTGGGGTGGAGGTCACCCCACGGGTTTAGTCAGGGCTGCTGGGCAGTCCTCGATCCCAAAAGCCCTTCGTCCTCCTCCTCCTCGCTGTCTCCCAGATCCCGTTTTCCCCGGCCAGGTGGCCCGTGGCTTATATAATGTGCTCAAACCCCGGAATAGCTCCTCCCGTTACACAACCGCTCAGACAGCCACAGTGCGGGGGGGATCCCCGGCTGGATGCTCCCCAAGCACTGGCCATGACCCCCCAGACCCTGGGGGTCGTTCACTGGCTTTGTGTCCCTTTTGGGGAAGGTGACCCCATTGTGACAGTCATCTCTCCTGCTCCTCCATGTGCTCAAAACTTGCTTTTATTGTTATTATTTTAACCTCAGAAGTGATGAAGGGCTGTGGGGCTGCCTGTGCCTCCTCCTGACTTCTTGCCCAACAAAGCAAATGGCCCCAAGGATGGAAAACCTAGGGGGGATGCCTGTCTGCCCCCCCCGTCCTCGCCTGTTATTTAAGCACCTTCTGGCTGGGGAAGGTCTGTCAGGGCAGCGAGTGCCCGGCCCTGCTCCTGCGGCTGCCCGTGGGTCCCTTGGCCACCAATGAGAGCTGCTGGTGGCCCCAAGGGGTTGGGGAGAGCGTGGCTGGGGGCGCACAGGGCTGGGGGTCCCCATCATCTGGACCTGCTGCCTCTCTGCCCAGCACAGGAGGGTTTACTGCAATCACTTGGGTCTGTTTCTCCTCCTTTCCCTCACCCCTGGCTGGGGAATGGAATCACTGGGGGTCCTGGGGCTGGGCCCCATCACGGTGTGACCCCCTTCCCATCAGCTCTCCTCCAGCCGGAGCTGGGAACGGGGCTTGCTCAGTGTCCCCCGGCAGCCCAAGGGGTTCATACTGAGGGGGTTTTGACCACGGCGTTTTGGGGACAGGAGCAAAGCCGGCTCCTCGCCCTCCATCCGGCCCTTTTCTCCGGAGCATCTCCCAGGGGAGCCCATGGATCTCCGCTGCCCACAGCCCTGTGCGGTGCCCATTCGGTGGGGGGACACCCATCCCCACCCCTGGCTCCCCCATCCCTGCATCCCCAAGCCAGGAAGGAGCTCGGTTGCTTAGCAACTGTTTAGCTTCTCCACCAGCCTCCTCATCTATTTTTTTTAAAAAAAGATATATATATATATATACATACATATATATATATATATATATGCACAGATGTAGGTATGCACAAGCAGCAGCGAGTCCTCACCCAGCTCGTGACCCACCCCAGCCAGCATCTGTATATTCTTTATTAATTGCTTTAAAGTCTGCGAGGCATCAAATTTTGGTGGGGCAGATTGAGGAAAGAATGCTCTGGGAAATCAGGATGGAGGGGCTGGGGTGGGTGTAACCAGCCCCTTCCCACAGGCAGGATCCCTGCCTGCTCGGGGCTGGGGGGCAGAGCTAACGAGCCACAGACCGGTTAGGCTTCTAAAGACAGATTTGCCTTTTTTTTCTCGTTCTCGGAGGTCTGACTCATGGGTTTTGGCACCCGGAGGCTGGTGGAAAGCAGCTCCAGAGAAGGCTGGCCCAATTAACGGCAGCAGCCCCGGACTCTTCCTCCTCGTAATGCTGGCCAGGTGTTGAGAGGAGGCTGGCTGTGATGTTCTGGCATTTTTTTGTGTTGTGAAAAAAAGCCCTTTTCCCAGCTGTCCCCTCCAGCACAGGCAGGGAGCATCCTGGATGGGGCTGTAAATGCTTCAGGGACACGGTTATGATTTCGGTAGGTGGTGATGCACCCTGATGAGACCCCAGCGGGCAGGGGAACTGCAAGGGCCACCTCTCTCACCCGCTTTGGTGGGGATGGAGGGTCCTGGCCTGGCCTGGCTTGTCCCCAGCGTGTTGGGACTGAGCTCTGGCACACTCAGTGCACGAGTGGTCCAGGGAGCCACCGTCCTGGGCTCGCCGCCTGCATCCCATGCCCGCATCTCCGGCACACGGGCGCTCGCCATCACCCTGGCTGGTGCAGCTGGATGTGGCGAGAATTAATTGAGCACCGGCCGGAGGCGGCTTTAATTAGCGCTGAGGCGGTGGGGGAGGATGCCCGGGCGCCGCCGTTGCCTCTCCCCACCGAGGGGGAGAAGCCGGGAGAGCATCCAGGCACTGCGGCCCCCGCTGCCATCCCCGCTCCCACCGGGAAAGCGGCTCCATCCGCATTACGGCGCAGCAGGGCCCTGCGGCGGCCGCGGGCAGGAGCGACGGGCAGGGGTGGCGGGCAGGACTGACAGGCAGCTGCCTGCAGCACAGCCCCATTGCCCAGAGTGCTGCGGACACAGCCAGGGCGTGAGCAGCTCCCGCGGAGGGATTTGAAAAAAATGGGGGAAAAAAAAAGCCTTGTAATTAAGCAGTCAGCTGCTGTCCTCCCCAGGCAGGCTCGTCAGGAGATAAATGAGCGTGTGGGGCAGCCGGCGTCAATGGGAAAGCCGGGGATGTCCCTTCGGGATGTCACGGGGTGGGAGATGCCTTCCCACTGGGCTGGGACCCCTGCCAACCCAGGGAGGGCTCTGAGGCTTTTTCTGGGGTCGCCGAGACGGGGCTGTGTCTGTCTGGGTGATCCTGGAGATCTGGGATCATCTCTTCTCCCAGGCTCGGGGAGCGTCAGCGTGGCAGTGCCGTTTGGGGAAGGTCGTCCTCTGCCAAGGGGTTATTTTTGGAGCCAAGCGGGGACACGTTGGCTGTGGTGGCAGGAGAAGGAGACAGGGACACATGAAGGTGCAGGAGCAGGGAGAAGGCAGGCGGGCAGCTGCTGGTGGGGAGCCTCACGTCACCTTGCAGCCGGCACTGGGACATTGCCAGGGGTGCCAGACCACGGCCAAAGGATGCCAGACCATGCCCAGAGGGTGCCAGGCCACAGCCACCCAGATGTCTCAGTTGCCATCCCCACCAACCTGTGTGCCCACACCTCTATTGAGACAGATTTTGCCTGCAGGTCCTGGCGGGGTCCCCTCGCTGTCACGGCGTGAGAGGGAAACCAGGATAGGAACTGACCCCTGATTCTTTCCTTCCCTGGCAGGTGCTGCCGGCGGCGAGGCCGCCCACACCAGCATGGCTCTCTACAACAACGGGGCCGACGTGCCTTCGTCCCAGGAAGCCTCCAATGGCTTCTCACAGCCTGGCGCCTCGGGGACGTGGCACAAAGGCGAGGAGGAGGCGCGTCTGGTGGAGCCCAGCCTGGTGAAAAAGGCTCACCGGGAAATCCTGGACCATGAGCGCAAGCGGCGGGTGGAGCTGAAGTGCATGGAGCTGCAGGAGATGATGGAGGAGCAGGGGTGAGTGGCGGGGGCTTGGGGCTGGGTTGGACACAGACTCCGTGGCTTGGGATCCTTTTGACCCACTTGCATCTTTTTCCCCCATTTTTCCACTCTAAAAAAGTACCTTGATGTGGCAAACGTCCCTGCTGGAAGGAAATTGACTTTTGGGTGTATTGGGCAGCTTTGGTGTGTACTGGTGGGTTGGTTTGTGAGGCTAAATGCCTCCAAGAAATGCAGACCTGGGAGTGCACACACACACATGCTGGGGACTCATTCTGTCCCTTCTGCTTGGAAATTGGGGCTCCAGCTCAATGTGCTGGGAGAAGCGAGGCTGAACAAAGCAGCCATCAGTGCTGCCCGGACTGTGCCCATGTGCTTGGAATGGGAGATGGTTCTTCTCTGGCTCTCGTGTTGGGGAGATGGAGGAGAGCTGGGGTTTAACCCCACATGATGCTGGTTTTGTTCTTCAGTTTGTCCCACTCTCCTTTTCTCCCTCCAGTTTTGGGGTGCGAGGATCCACCCCATCCTACTGTGCCCCTTGTCGTGCACTGTGAGCAGCTCCCCAGCCTTTGCTGTGCCCTTGGGAAGCCAAGGGCTGGGGAAAAACCCAAGAACATCCCTGCTTGGGGGGGCAGTAGGGGCAGGGGCCCCACGAGGAGAATCCCATCCCCTCCCCATAGCTCCAGCACCAGCCGAACAGCCTGATCCCCCTGACAGCTCGCTAAAACCTGATGGATGGAGCGCGTTCTTTGGCACATGTGGGTAGACGGGGACTGGTATCAGCTGGGGAGAAGGAAAATGGATTGAGGGAAGGCTTCGCCAAGGCTTTCATTAAGAGCGCAAACGTGACCCAGAATTAAATTGCCTCACACAGACTGGAATAATGATTGTGCCTAATTTGTCGTTATGGAAATAAATAAGGCTGACCTGGTGCCTTGGGGAGCCCAGAGCCTCCTGTTGGGTTCCCGCACACTAGTAGAGATCTTACTACTAGTAGTACCATTACTGCGATGGGTAATAGCAATATTACAATGGGTATTGTTGTTATTGCTATAATTGCCTTTGCTATTATTAAGTCTATTAATAACGATGATGATGGTGATACACCAAAATGATAATATAATTACAGTCATAATCTTGGTCAACCTGGTTAATCCTCCAACAGTTCTTCCCCTCTGCACAGGGGCTCTCTGGGGGGTGACATACGAACAGCTTTGCACCCCTGAGGTTTCTACCATGGCCTTGGGGGTGTCATTGCCAAGGGTGACAGCAGAGGGAGGTTTGTGGGATTTAGGGATTCCCTTAAACACAAATGGCTCCTCCTGCTCGTGCTGCACCCTCCTGCTGCTCGCTCTGGGCTGCCTGTGTCACTATTCCCTGCCTGCAGGCTGGATTTCTTGGCTGGAAAAGAAGCGTCAGCATATTTCTTTTGCTTTCCCAAACCCATTCTATGTGTTAAATGCAAGACCAAAATCCCTCCAGCAGAGTTATGAGCAGTGCTGGGGGTGCAGGAGGGAAGGGGCTGGCGGGTGCTCCTGTCCCCATCACAGGCTTCCTCGCCTTGGCCTTGCCCCTCACAGATTTGCTAACAGCCCAGCCACAGTTACCCATCTGTCACCTCCTGTTTGGCCTCATGTCCCCTCTCCAAGAGCATCGGCCACATTCATAATATGCTGCAGTAGGGCCGGCCAGGCTGTGACACCTGGATTTCTGTGCTTGTTAGCAGCAATGCTGATGGGAGGTGACAGCGAGGAGGGGCCACAAGCAGCCCCTGGAGATGGTGTGGGTGAGAACAGGGTCACACCCAGAGCCTGACCCCTTCCCTCCCAGGGTGGGGGTGACATGGGGTCCCTCTCCCTTCGCCCTGTCCCCAGGGACAGTGCCAAGACCACCATGGGTCCCTCTGCTGCATCCTTCCATTGGGATGTTTTTGGGCGAGGGCGATGCTCGGGTGTCCTTGTGTCACCCACCCGGGACTGTCACCCATCCCTCTCCGGGGATGGCTGGAGCGCTGTGGTTTACCGTGGCTGTTCTCAAATGCCAGGGACAAAGTGATTAGCGTCTCTCATTAATAACCCTGCAGCGGCCTGAGTCAGCGTTCAGCGTTAGCGCAGAGCTGGCTCGGCTGCCGGGCCCCAGTGCAGGGACAATGCTCACGATGGGATGGAGGAGCCGGCGCAAACCCCAGCATTGCCGGCTGCAACGCTGGCACTGCCGAGGGGGTTTGGCAGAGATGTGCCCCAAAACCTGGGGCAGTGGTGGGGAATGGCAACTTCATGGTCATCCTTTTACCTCTCCCCAGTGTCCGTTCCTCTGCTGGGAGGGGCAGGCAGGAGAGAGGAGGGATGGAGGGTAGTGGCAGGGGAACAAGCAGAGGCACCTCTTCTCCTCTGGTCCATGACGACCGTCACCATGCCGCCTCCCCTTCCGACTGGCCCCTCAGGCCACCTGTCACTCCTGAAGGTCCTCAGGAGGTCCCTGGGGAGCCCACACTCGAGCCATGGCAGCCCTGACCGTGTCTTTGTCCATCCAGGTACTCTGAAGAGGAGATCCGGCAGAAAGTGGGGACCTTTCGGCAAATGCTGATGGAGAAGGAGGGCGTGCTCACCAGGGAGGACCAGCATGGGCGCCAAATGTAAGTGAGGCGGCTCTGCGTCGGCCCATCTGTGTGTCTGTCCCTCATCCCTGATAAACACATCCCAGATTGCTTTTGAGTATTGATGGATGGATGGATTGATATGGAGAGGGCATGAAGAGGTAGTTGGATAGATGGATGGATGTAGAGAGGGCATATGGAGATGGATGGGTGGATGGATGGATGGACGGATGGTTAGTTGGATGAGTGGCTGGTTGGTTGGTTGGTAGTATGGGTCTAGAGAACAAGTCCTGTGTGACCTCATCATCTGGGGTTGTTCAGCCTGGAGGAGGCTGAGGGAAGACCTTCTCACCCTCTACAACTACCTGAAAGGAGGTTGTAGCATGTAGGGTGTTGGTCTCTTCTCCCAAGTACCAAGTGATAGGATGAGAAGGAATGCCCTCAAGTTGTGCCAGGGGAGGTTCAGATTGGATATTAGGAAAAATCAGACTGGATATTAGGAAAAATTTCTTCTGGAAAGGGTTGTCAGACATTGGAACAGGCTGCCCAGGGCAGTGGTGGAGTCGCCATCCCTGGAGGGGTTTAAAAGACACAGAGATGAGCTTCTCAGAGACATGGTTTAGAGGTGAACTTGGCAGTGCTAGGTTAACAGTTGGACTCAATGATCTTAAACGTCTTTTCCAACCAAAATGATTCTATGGTTCTATGGTTGGATGATTGGTTGGTTAGTTGGGTCCTTAGTTGGCTGGTTGGTTGGTTGGTTGGTTGGTTGGTTGGTTGGTTGGATCCTGCCTCTGGAGAGGTTAGATGTTATCCTGCACTGGTCTTTTGGAGACCTCAGAGTGCTGTATAGAGAGGCCAGCACTGCAATGCTGCTGTCACAGGTGATGAAATCGAAGCACAAAATGTCTCCATGTCTGGCTCACCCCACCAGCCAGTGGCTGAGACTGAGCTGCAGGTTTGCTGTGCCTCACCTACACCCTCCCCTGCCGCTCTGGTCACCTTTCCTGCTCTTTCCAGGGCTGAAATCACAACCTCTGCCTCCAGCCGGGCAAGGACACTGAGTTCCAGCCCTTGCTTTTAATTCTGTAATGCAGAAATGTCCTCCTGTCTCCGGGTGTGAAGCTGGGGCACCTCAGCTCGGCTGGCAGTAGTTTGGCAGGTTGGCTGCTGTTCTGCAACCCTAGCAATATTAACAGCAAGAATAATCATTAATAATAATAATAATAAGTTCTGTTGCAAGTGGCCCAGGTTGGATAGGCAGGGTTTGAGCTGCTTTTCACCTGGGTAGACCCAGAGCTTGTGTCTCTGTCAGTCTGCTGTAACCCTGAGGAGCTTCATGGAAGAAGCTTCTCCAAGGAGCTCCAGCCCCGTGCATCTCCTGCCTGGTCCCTGGGGGCTGCTTCTGCCCCAAAACTGGGGTTGGGGCTCAGGTCGGGTGTCCAAAGCAGCCCAGCTCCTGCTGGGGACGTGCCACTCGCTCCTCCTGCCCTGCACAGGACTGTCCCCAGCCTGGCGAGGGTCCGCCCTGGCTCAGTGATGATTTATCTGCGTGATGCTTAATGGCGCGGGTGGCGTGGCTGGCCCGGCGTGCACCATCCATCAGCCTGGAAACCAGGTCACTCGGGACAGGAATAGATGCCGCAGGTTCACTGAATATTAATGCTTCATTAGGGGCAGGAAATCAGGGCGACGGGGGAGGCAGGGAAGCCGCGGCAGCAGGGACAGCCTTCCTGCTGGCACCGCGGGCAGGGGGACACGGCTCGGCTGTCCCCAGCCAGGGTGGGGTATGTGGCCCTGGGACAGCCCGGATCACCCAGGGTGCAGGAAAAAGCAAGGCATGGGGGAAAGAAATCCCAACGTGCCCAGGCCACCGAGCATCAGGGCGAGGTGTTAACAAGTGGCCTTTGCCCGTGGGGACATGAGGCATCTCCAGGGCATCTTCCCTGGCAGGCTCGTTAGGGCTGGCGCTGTAACGAGCACAGAGGGAAGGTGACGGTGTGTTCAGGTTACCCAAGCAGCCCTAGCTGTCACCTCTGCACGCTTGCTTTTGCAATCTGAAGGGTAATCGTTAAAGATTAGCCCTGGGGGCTATAAATAATAATGCTGAGCTGGAAGGAGCAGGCTCAAACGAAGGATTGTGTGGAGAACAAAGGCAGAAGCACATGGAGGAGGCTGTTAGGAGCCAGGGCCAAAGGAGGTTGTTCCTCATGCAGTGGGGACCTGAGCTACTGAAATCCCTGCCAAAGGATGTCCTGGGTGCAAAAGGCCTGTGCTGGTTGAAGAGGCTGGACAAGGGAGTTAAATAAACTTTGAATCAAGAGCCCCAGCCCTTGTGGTGGCTGGGAGAGTGCTCAGCAGGACATCGCCCGGGCTGGTCCTGCTCCAGCATGTCTCCGGACTTTTCCTGCTCTGTCTTTGGCTGCCCAGACCGTGAGTCTGAGCCGGCTGCTCTTATTTCAAAGCAGATGCGAAAGCTCAGCATTGTCTGCAAAACTCCCCAGGGGACGCTGAGGCACCGAGCAGAGCCGTGACCACCTGAGTCCCTGCTTTGCTCTCTGTGCGTGCACAGCCTGGCAATGCAGCCGGGTCCCCAAGGAATAACTGCTTGATGGACAGGCTGGTGGGACGGAAAACAAGCGTGAGCGCGAGGGATAATTGGGGCAGCACAAGCCTGTCCTGAGCCGCTGAGCGCGGCTAAAGGGAGAGGCACTGCCAGTGGCAGATTCCAATGGGGAATTATCCCTCCTTGCTCCTCTCTCTCCCTCTTTTCTCCCCCTTCCCATGGCTGGGTGGGTGGTGGAAAGGCCATTCCTGCCCTTGGCATGGCCAGGACCCAGAAAGCCATCTCTGCAGTGCAGAAGGGAGCCTGAGACCTGCTTGAGCGATCGTCTGTGCTCGGGAGGAGGATGCCTTGCTTGTCATTTTGTTCCAAACCATTTTTAATTGGCTTAAACAGCCCAGGGCCTGCAGGCAGCCAGAGATGCCAACACGTGTGGCTCTTGGATCTGCTGTCTGAGGCTGGAGCATCCCTGTGCGTGGACAGAGGTGCTGGCAGGGCTGCCGAGGGACCGGCCCTATGGGTGCTGCACTTCACTGGCATCCCTGCCGTGCATCTCTTGGCTGGGGAGCCCGCACTGGGTTTCTGAGGGTGATTCTCCCTTGGGAAGGGAACACCAGGGCTGGTGTGACACCAGGCACCCTCCTGGCATGGCCACATCCACCACAGTCTGCTCCAGGTCATCTGGGTGGCCACGTCAATCCCAGGATGAGATGTCCTACATCCCCCAAGAACAAATGAGAGGCTCCTGGGTGGGGGTTGATGCTGCTCCTGGGGCTGATGGCAGAGGAGGATTGGGGAGGTGGGGGCTCCAGGGTCCCTCCTGCCCCCCCAGTCCAGCTGCCCGACCACTGCCCAGCCCTGCCTGCAGCCTCCGTAGTCAATGGCAACCTCCTGCTGGTTTCCATGGCAGCAGGAAAAATTAATGCTGACAAAGTCGCTCAGGAGGGAGAGGAGACCCTGGTGGCCTCAGGCCTGATGTCCCCCCTACCGCATCTCACCTGGCCTGGGGGGAACATCACCCATCACCTGCCCAGAGCGCCGGTGCCAAACTGGCAGCCCACTGGGGTACCAGCTGTTCTGGTGGGAGATGGGGAGCCCCAAATTAATCCTGAGCTTCTTCCTTCGGCAGCGTGATAGAAAACCACCACGGTGAGGATGGGGAGGAGTATGCGCTGGAGTACCCCGAGTACGGCGAGGGCTGCCTGTTGCAGTGCGACTGCTCGGCCGAGTGCTACCGCGAGGACAGGTCTGGCCGGCAGCGCTGCGGGGATTTTGGGGAGCGAATGTGCATGGGGGGGATACCTCCTTGCCTTCCAGGGGGACACCGAGGCCAGGAGAGCCCTGGGTGGCTGTCCCCTCTACCCCTGACCCTGTCTACCTTCTCCTCGCAGGCTGAAGAGACGCTCGAGCAGCTCCACTTCTCCTCCGCCCAAGAAGAAAAAGAAAAAGAAATCAGGTCACCGCCGGAGCCGGTGAGTCCCCTGTTGTCCCCGTGCTGTCCCCTCTCCTGGGAGGGCAGCTCTCCTCACCGCTCACCCCTTCCCCAGGCGCTGGTGGGGCAAGTCCCCCCATTTTGAGGGGCAGTGAACCCCTAAATGTGCATCCTCATGAAGTGCAAGGCACCTGCATGCACCAATGGTGCAGCACGCACACGTGTGTGCATACGCAGACACGCGCATGGCACTGAGGGACACACCAACAGCCCACCCAACCCGTGGGACCTTGTCCCATCCGTGCTGGGAAGGGCACAGCACCGGGCAGGATTTGGATCCCTGTGGGGTCTGGCTGCATCTACCCACTGGTCCCCTCCCTGGTTAGCGCTGGCTGGGCAGGACACTGTCCCTAATGTCCCTTTCTTCTCTGCCTTCCCCACGGCAGCAAAAAGAGGAAACCTGGCTCGGAGCGCAGGTGAGTGCCTCTCGGGCTGGGGGGGCTGCAGGGTCCCCACCTGGCATGGGCAGAGCTCTGCCACCCACTGTCCCGCTCCGAAATCCCAGCAGGAGCTGGCAGCTTGTGCTGGAGGCTGCGGAGCCCACAAGGTGGCAATGGGACACAGCGGGATCCAGGTGTCCCGGCATCGAAGGCAGCCAGAGCCGTTCTGCTAAAAGCCCCTTGCTATCCCACTCCCCGCACCGCCCCCCCCAAATCTCCCAGGAAATAACCACCATGCGATGTTCATGGAGGGAAATTGGGGTGCCGGGGGCGGTGGGACGGTGTTATCCTGGGCCACAGGGATGGGGCTGGGAGGTCCCTTGCCTGCTGCTCAAGGGCACCCACTGTCCCCTGCTCCCTGCAGCTGTGACAGCTCTTCACCCATCCGCAAGGAGAAGAAAAAGAAGACTGGAAAGAAACACAGACGCGACAGGTAAGATGGACAACAGGGCTGGTTGGGGACAGTGGGGCTGGTTGGGGACAGTGGGGCTGGCTGGGGACAGCTGGGCTGGCTGGAGATCAGTGGGACTGGTTGGGGACAGTGGGACTGGTTGGCAGCTGCTCAGGCCCTTGTGCTGGGGCGGGATGGAGGTGAGGACAGGGATGGCTGCTGATGACTTCCTGGAGCTGTCACCTCCTCACAGCAGCTGTCACCTGCCCCATCCAGCAGCCCAT
The DNA here is from genome assembly GCA_013399365.1 of Pampusana beccarii. Classification (NCBI taxonomy): domain Eukaryota; kingdom Metazoa; phylum Chordata; class Aves; order Columbiformes; family Columbidae; genus Pampusana; species Pampusana beccarii. Next base: position 757,218 of record VWYH01009009.1, read on the forward strand.
CTCAGGGCCACCTCACTGTCCTTGTCCCCGCGCCCTGGGGCTGCCCAGCCTTGGCTCCCTGCTGGCAGCTCAGCTTGTCGCCTTAATCTCTGCCTCCATTTCCTCCCTCAGGTCTGAGTCGGGGTCACGGAAGAAGAGAAGACACAGGTGAGAGTGACAGCTTCCGGGAGCCACCCCACTGCCACCAGCCCTGGCTTGCCCTGCCAGGGCTCCCCTGTCCCCCGTGTTCCCACTGTCCCCATCCCCTCTGCCCGTGGGGACAGACCCTGTGCCACCAGGTGGGGAAAGACCCGTTTGGCACAGTGGGTGAGTGTGGGTTCCATCCATCCCTTGCCTGGTGAGCGTCCCCCTCACCCCACGGCCAGGCACCCCTGGGTGTCCCCCACTGCTGGAAGTGGCACAGGGCCACTCTGAGCATGTGACCCCCACGGTCCCCCAAAGCCAGCCAGGACCCCCACCATGGTCTGAAGCTCGGTGGAGCCCAGCTCCAGGCAGGGCCTCCCCATCGCTCCTCCCGGAGCATCAGTGGCTCTGGGGCGGCCAGAGAACCCCTCCGGGTGCTCCCCCCACTCCCGTCCCTGCAGCTTTCCGCTCTTCCCGCAGGTCCCGTAGCCCCAAGAACAAACGGAAAGAGAAAAACAAAGAGCGCAAGAGGTGAGGGGCCAGGATGGTGGGGGGAGCAGGGCGCTGTGCCCCCCTGTGTGCCCCCCCACAGCAGCTCACCCTCCCCCTTGGCCCCCCGGCCGCCCTCTCCGCAGGTCCCGCAGCGAGTCCCCGGCCTGGCGCTCGCACCGGCGCAGCTCCTGCAGCTCCCACAGCGCTTCACTCTCCTCCGACAACAGCGGCTCCAAATCCCCTGGCAGGTAGGAGCAGCCCAGGACCCCCAACCCCACCACCAGTGTTTCCCCCCTCCAGCCTCCACGATGGGGACTCTTGAGGGCAGAGAGGCAGGTGACACAGATGTCCCTGTGGTGGGGACCCTTATGGGATGGAGGGTGGGGTGGCAGAGGTGTCCCCGTGATGGGGACCTTTGTGGGATGGAGGGTAAGAAGGCAAGTGGCAGAGATGTCCCCAGGGCTGGGACCCTTGGGGGATGCAGGGCATGGAGGCAGGTGGCAGAGATGTCCCTGTGATGGGGACCTTTATGGGATGGAGGGGGGGGTGGCAGAGATGTCCCTGTGATGGGGACCTTTATGGGATGGAGGGCAGGAAAGCGGCTGGCAGAGGTGTCCCCAGGATGGGAACCCTTTGTGGGGCGGGAGGGGAGCGGGACGGTGCTGCGGCACCTCTGGGGAGTTTGAGAACACGATGCCCAGATGGGGTTTCAATTTTGAACTAGAGAGAGCACAAAACGCCGCTTTTCACCCCGTTTCTTGCACTGGCAAAGCCTGCCTGGTTATCTCCTCCCAGGCCCGTGGCCACCGACCCTGCTGGAGCCAAGCAAAGGGTGATGTCGTGCTGGGCTTGGGCTGGGGGGTGCTGGTTTCTGACAGTGCGGTGTCCCCCAGGTTGAGCCCCAAGCGCCGGCAGGACGGTCCCAAGGGCAGCAGCGCCCGCTCCAGCCGCAGCCCGTCCTCCCCCTCGCCCTCCCGCTCGGCCTCGCCGCACCAGAACGGGCACAAGGGCAGCACCCAGAACGGCCGGCACAGCCATGGCACCCCGCTGCCGGAGCCCGTGGATGTACGTAGGCTTTTCTTGGATCACCCTTCGCTTCCCTCCCCTCCTCCCTCCGCAGGACCCCCCCACCCCGGCTCTCCTCTCCCCTCCTTCCCCGCTCGCTCGGCTGCCCCCTCGCCCAGCCGGGGCATGGGGGGAATACGGGGTACAGGCTGCACCCCCCAGCACCCATCAACCTTCCACTGGGTGCCAGCCCATCACCTCAGGGCAGCCAACAGGTCACCCCCCCCCTCCAAAAGCCACACATCGCTCTGCAGATGTCACCCCCCAGGGATGATGGCTCGGCAGGCCAGTGTCACCTGCCAGGGTCACCACCAGGCTCAGCACCTCCCTGGGAGTGGATTTGAGCCCGAACAGTCAATAAATGGGTGAAGCTGGAAAATTATTGTTTCCCCGCCAGCCCCAACCCTCCCCAGCACCAAGGTGCCAGCACTAGCGCTCAGGACCCCAGCACCCAGTTTGGGGACTGGGGTGAGGCCAGGTTGGGGTTTGGAGGGGGTTTGGTGCTGGTGCTCAGATTTTAGGAACTCAGGGTCCCCGTGTCGGGTGACATCAGAGACAAGCGTCCCCAGCTCTGCCTCAGTGCCCCAGGGGGCTGGTGCTGCACCAAGTGGGGCAAAGCCACAACCCAGCGGGGCCAGGGGGCCAGCCCCAGTTTAACCAGTGCTGGGGTGGCAAGGAGCATGCTTCAGCTACTGGAGGCAGGGATGAATGAGGGCAGCGCACTGGGGGACCCTACTTTTGGGGGGCACACGGGTCCCTGCTCACCCAGGGGACTTTATTCCCACAGGTGAGGTGCTGTGGGGATGCTCCCGGGCTGGCAGCACCCGGCACTGCCCCCTCAATGCCTGTGGGGCTGGGGGCACCCTAGAAAATGGGGCCGGGGCACCCCAGAAAATGGGGACCCCCCCACCCCTAACTCACATCCCCAGCCCAGCACCCTGCCCATCTCTCAGGGCACCTCTCTTGCTTTCTTCTTTCCTGTGGTTTTGGACGTGGGGGGGGTTTGGGTGCCGAGCACCCACCCAGGCACCCGGCTCACCCCGCTCCCCCTGCCCAGCACCCCCAGCATCGCCCAGGCCACTGAGCTCCTTGGTACCAGCGGGACTTTGCTCCGACAACTTTCTCTCTCTTTCTCTCTCTCTCTCTTCTTTCTCTCTCTGGTTTCTATTTTTTTTTTTTCTTTTTAATCCCATCTGTGTTTTTCTTTAGCCTCCCATTTGAAAAAAACCCAAACGGTAATATACACTTCCATTTCTTGCTCAGCAGAAGCAGGGACGAGGGGGAGGGAAGGGCAATGAAACGTGCTTTTTTTTTCCCACCCCTCTTGTTTTAGTTGCCTTTCTCATGGTTTCTTTTCTTTTCCCTCGTGATGTACAGAAATGCAAACGATATATATCTCTCTCATTTTTTTTCCACCCCCCCTGTCGTCGTCGTGTTGTTCTAGAATTTTTTTGCTTTTGTGTGTGTTAATGTGGAGAAGAAAAAAAAAAAAAAAGGCAAGCAGATGTGTTTTCTGAATATTTATGGTCGCTGAACATTGTATTTCGATTTTCTATATTTTGAAGAAGGAATTTAAAAGGGAAGATAACCGAGCAGCTCTCCACCGCAGAGGTAGCGGGCTCGCTTCGATATGGCCCTTTTCCTCCTCAAATTGACTACTGGCCCATTGCCTGGGCCAGCGGCCACATCCTGCTTCTGGGGGGGTGATTTTCGCCCCCCAGTTGCAGTATGATACCATTGGGTGCTGGGTTACTCAGCCCCCCCAAGCCGAGCACCATGCGGCCAACCCGTACCTGGGTACCCGCATCCTGCATCCCGGCACAGCGGGCACTGAGCATCCTTGGTACCCGGCCTCCCCCCACCTCCTCCAGCCCCCCAAAAAGTGCCGGATTCAGTCCCTGTCCCCCCGCCCCAGCACCCCCAAAGCCACCGGGAGGACAGGGCGCTGCGTGGCGTTGCCTTCCCTTTTAAATACCCGGTCCCGTCTCCATCCATCCCTGCTGCCTTCCCCAGCCTTCCTCCCGGGTCTCTCCTCCTCCTCCTCGCCCACACGCACCCCGCGGCCCCTCTTTCTCTCCGGTTTTCTTTGGGCCGACACAACCCACCAACCCTCGCCGTGTCCCACCTCCATCCATCGCCTTCCCTGCATGTTATCTGGGACTTTGCCATGGGATATAGTGATTTTTTTTTTAAGACGCCAGCCAGCAAAACCCCGCCGCAGCCGCCTTGCTCCATGGCTGGCCGCGGCCTTTCCATTAAAAAAAAAAGAAAAATTCGGAAAAAAAAAAAAAAGCTAATGAGACCAGTTTTTAAAATAATTTTAAAAAAATCTAAGCAAAGCAAACGGGATTAGCCGAGGGGTCTGGATCGCCGTACTAAAGAGTCCTTGTCTTTTTCCCATTCTGCCCTCCAAATGTGGAGATTATTGTTTTCTTTTTTTATTATTGCATTCCTGTCACTGCCAATTTGAAGGTAGGTATTTTGTCCACCTCTGCACGTTCACTTCTGCAGATGAGCCTGTTGAAAAGCACCGTAGCTTGATTTAATGTTATTTTCTCTTTCTTTCTGACTTTCTTTCTCTTTCTTTCTTGCTCTCCTTCTCTGTCTCTTTTTCATTTTGTCTCTTTTTGGTGGCTATATATACTTTTTTTTTAATTATTATTTGTATGGTTTTCCCCAGTTAGCTGCAAAGCCATGCTCTTCTCTTACGTTCTTTATATATATATATTTTTTTTTTTGCCCTGTCCACATAAGATTTTTTTTCTTTCTTCCCTTTTTTTCTCTTCCCCACCTCCTCGTGCCATCGGTAGAATGCATTTCTGTGTCTTTCAGCCCTTCGACTTTGTGTTCGTTTCCATCCAGGGGCCGAGTACGGCTGCTCCCTTTGAGTCCCTCGTTAGGGGCCGGGTAATGAAGGCGACCGTAATTAGTGAGATTAGGAGCCTGCGGGTGGGAGTGGCAGCACATTCTGGGCACAGGGGGGTTTTGGGGTGGAAATGAGAGATTTGGGGAGATGTGTGGGTTTAGACCCCTCCTTGGGCTTTGGTGGATGAAAATACCCAAGCCAGGGAAAATATTGGGGGGCTGCAGGAGGGAAAGGGTGGAACCTTCCTCCATGGAGAGAGGCAGGTCTGGGACATCTCTGTCCCCAAGGGGCAGGGGACGATGTCACAACCCCGGCCGTCCCATCCCCGCAACCCCCTGGAGTGTGTTTTCCCTTTTGGGTCGGGCTGATTTGGATTTATTTGGGATGTTTCTCCTTTTGTCACCTTCCTGCATGCCTGGGCAGGAGAACCCTGCACCCTGGCTTTGGGTGGGAACCCCAAATCCCGAGCCCATGGCGTGGTCAGCCCCCCAAAATGCCACCCTGGGAGAGAGGAAACTCCTCTCTTTCTCTCGTTTTCCTCTTCTTCTTCTTTTTCATCTCTACTTTTATTTTTCCCTCCCTGGGCATTGCTCAGCTGAACCCAAGGCTGTTGTCACCATGTCCCCCATGGCCACATCGCCGCCAGCTCCCCCCTCCCTGCAGCGATTGCAGCAGCAGCAGATTGTTCAAAAAAAGCCCCCCAGGTCCCCCCACTTTGGCTCCAGCGGGCTGGTGCGCGGCTGGAGGGGTTGGCGTATCCACGGGGACAAGGAGGTGACGGGGGACGTGCCACCAGTGGGGTGCGAAGCAGCTTGTGCGACCCCCCCCCAGCCTCGGGATGCTCGGGGTCGCGGTGGCCTCGTGTCGTTTTTCCAGCATCTTCAGGGTGGTACCCAGGCTCCCACCCCCACACCTCGCCCGCTTCTCTTTTTGGGGAGAAAAGCGGCGTTTAGGAGGCGGCAGGATGGGCAGAGAGAACCTCGTCCTCGGGACTGACTGATCCACTGGGTGTTTTTTGGGTGAAGGGTCGGTGGGGAATTGGGGTTGCTGACCCCCAGTTTAACTCTGGGTGCGGCAACACAATCCTGGCATCACCCCAATTCCCCTGCACCCCCTTAGATCCCTCAGCACCATCCTGCACAGTTTTACCCCCCCAGGGATGCTCAGGGACCCGTGCAGAGGGAAGGAGCTCCCAAAACCCCCCTGAGCTGGGGTTTTTCCAGCTCAGTTGTGGCCGGTGGTGCAGGAGCCGTTTCCACTCATCCTTTTGGTTCAGTGACATTTGCGAAAATAAGGGAAAATAACCCAGACAGCGGCTGCAGCTCAGAGATTTGGGGACCGCTGCGTGCTGGACCCCAGGGCCAGAAAACACCCCCCAGCTCCTGGCACGGGGCTGGGTTTGTGTCCCCCCGTAGGAGAAGTGAGTTGGTTTGTTTTATTTCTCCTCTCTCTGTCTCTGTCTCTCTTTCTCCTCCTTCTCTCGCTCTTTCTTTTTCTCTCTTGCATTTTTGTGAATCTAATGATGCACTTATATTGCCCCGCTTTTCCCTTCTCTTCATACCTTACCTACTAAAGGAGGAAATGCCACTTTTTTGGTAAGTGGATGTTAACCAAGAGGGACTTAAAAAAAAAAAAAAAAAAAAAAANAAAAAAAAAAAAAAAAAAAAAAAAGCATATAATGGAAAAAAAAATAAATAAAAGGAAGCAGAAAGCAAAGTCTGTGTTGAGTGCTGAGGAGGACTCAGCAGTTCCCTGCAGAGTCACAGCTCGATGCGTGTCCCAGGACGAGCTCAGAGACATTCGTTTAATCTCAGTAACGAGGACATTTGTGAAGTTTCGCTTTGTTTTTTGTTTCTTTTTTTTTNTGTCGCTCTGTGCCGTCCTCCTCGTTTCTTGATTTGTTTTAAGCCGAAAGCCAAACTATCTATAAAAAACTGACACATATCTGAACATATATCTCTATATATGTGCATGCCTCTGTGTGAGCAGACCCCCCGTCGCCTCCAACCCTCTTTAGTTCGACCCCTTCCCCTCGGCTCAGTCTGATTTACTCCCCCTCCCGCTTCCCTCCTCTCATATTTTCTTTTTTCCCCCATTTTCTTCCCTTCGTTTGGGTTTTACCCCCTTTTCCCTTCCCCTTTCTTGGTTGGGATGGGCGGGCGCTGGGATTTGCTTTCTCTCCGCTCCAGGTGTTTTTTTTGGGGGTGGGTTATTCCTTTCCCGTCGAGCTTTCCCTCCCTGACAACTTGGGGATTTCTTGGATTTCTTTTTATTTTTATTTTTTCCTCCCATCCCACCCCTTCCTTTGGGTTTAAAAAAAACCAAAAAAAACAAAAAAACCCCCACGTTATTTTCATTACTTTCTTTTGGCGTTTTGCATGCAGAGGTTTGCATGACCCACGTTGTTGAGGGCGAGAGGAAGGTGCAGGGTAGCGTCTGTGTAGCCTGCCTTATGCGATGTGCGTTGACGTTGTGAACCGTGCCCCCCGCCCCGGCGCCCCCCGTTAAAATCCCCTTTCTCCTTCTTTCTTCTCTTCTTCCCCCCCCTCCTCTGCCTCTTCCCCCCGTTCTCTCTCTCTCTCCCCCCCCGCCAGAGGCCGGTCTCGGCGTCCCCCTCTCCACGGGCTCACAGGACAGACCCACCGTCCCCCCGTGCCCGGGGGGGCCGACACGCTGCCCGCAGCCCCCGCTCGCCCACGCCGGAGCGAGCCAAGCACAGCCACCGGCATCGCTCCCGCAGCGCCTCGCCGCCCCCCCGGCACCGCGGCCAGGGCAAGGGGGGCCCCCCGGCACCCCGGGAACCCCCGTCGGCACCGCTCAGCCCCCCCGGCTACAGCAGCGACTCGGAGGGCTCGGGGGGGTCCCACGCGCCGCTCGGCCCCGACAGGAACCACGGCGCCCACGCCAAGAAGTGAGTCCCCGGGATGGGGTCACGCTGTGCTGGCTGGTCGGTGGTGTTTGGGGTGCGCACCCTGGTTCTGTGTGGGCAAGGCTCTGAGGGCCGAACTGGGGACTGGGGTGGGGTTGGGATGGAGGTGGGGATGGATGGGGTTGGAAATGGGGATGGGGATGGTTTTGGGGACAGGGAGAGGGGTCGGGATGGAGATGGATGGGAATGGGTTTGAGGACAAGGTGCGGAATGGGGATGGAGATGGCAATGGGTTTTGGGACAGATGGGGACAAGGATGGGGATGAGGACAAGGATGGGGATGGTTTTGGGGACAGGGATGGGGATGGAGGCAGATGGGAATGGCTCTGAGGATGGAGACAGGGATGGAGATGGGAATGGGAATGAGATTGGAGCCGGGGATGGGAATGAGGTTGGAGCTGAGGATGGATTTTGGGACAGGAATGGGGATAGGGATGGGGACGGGGATGGAGATGGTGAGGGGAATAGAGATGGGCATGATTTTGGGGACAGAGATGGGGATGGGTTTGGGGACAGGGACAGGGATAGGGACGGGGTAGGGATGGGGATGGAGATGGGGCTGCGGAATGGCCACAGCGGGTCGATGCCAGCACGCTGTGGGAAGGATCATCCCTAGACGGGATTATCCCAGGGTGAAGCACAGGGCCTGGGTGGCTGTGTGGGATCACAGCATCCCACGGCGTGCAGGGTCCCAAGCGGGGCAGCACCCCATGCTTTATAATCAAGCATGCAGCCCAGCCAAAACTCAGGGTCATGTCGGTGCGCCCGCTGCTCCCCCATGGGAACCTGGGCTCCCCTGCTCCCACGGGCACCCCCTGCCAGCCCTGGTGGGTGAGATGCGAGGGGTGCCGGGCTCTGTCTTCACAGAGTGAAGGAGAAGCACCAGCGGGGCCGGCCCAACAGCAGCTCGGAGTCGTCGGCCAAGCACTCCCGGCACACCTCGGAGCGGAGGAAGAGCCCGTCGCCCAGCCCCGGCCAGCGCAGCAGCTCCTGGAGCTCCAGCGGGTCCCTCTCCAAATCCCGCTCCCGCTCCCGGGAGAAGAGAGCGGGACACAGCTGCTCCCGCTCGCCCTCGCCCAAAAAACCCGCCAGCAGGTCGGTCCCTGGGGAGCCTCATTGTTGGGGGGCAGGCACCGGAGGGCATCCGCGGCTCAGGGTGGTCCTGGCTCCCCTGAGGCTTGGGGACGCAGCCGGGACCCCAGCCCGCAGCCCTGACCCTGCTCCTCCTCCTCGTGGTGCAGAGAGAAGGACAACGAGCCCCGAACACGCCACGGTGACCCCGATCCCGCCCGCGCCCGGCGCCGCTCCCGGAGCTACTCCCCCATCAGGAAGAGGAGACGGGACTCCCCCAGCTTCATGGAGCCCAGGAGGATCACCAGGTGGGTCCCGGCACGCGGTGACACCTCTGCCATGGACGATGGCACAGTCTGGGGTCAGCTCTGCCACCAGCCAGCCCTGATGGATGGACGGACAGATGGACGGACGGATGGATGGATGGATGGATGGATGGATGGATGGATGGATGGACACACAGATGAATGGATGGATGGATGGATGGATGGATGGATGGATGGATGGACGAATGGATGGACGGATGGATGGATGGATGGACAGACAGAAACAGATGAGCAGCTCTGTGGACAGATAGACGACCCTGAAGATGACAAACTGGACAAATCAGCTGACTCAGACAGACAACCGGACCGCACTTTATTCAAACCAACATTACAATGTTCTCATCTCTTTGCATTTCAAGACATGAAAGCAGGAATTCATTTCCATCCCAGTGCATATCCTGGCAAGACATATGGCCAACAGTCTGTATCTCCCCTGCCCTCCAAAAGCCGGTTTCTCCTCCTTGAGATCCTCTTGCCTCAGGATCCCGGGCTGTGCGACAGGCAATATTAGTGCCAGCCGGAACGCCAGGGGCACCCACAGCACCTCGTTAGCACACAGGGCTGGTGGCGGCACCGCTGCCGAACTCAGGTCACCCTGACCCGTTCATCTCTCCTGCTATCGCTGGGAGATTGGGGCTGGGGGTGTGGAGGGGCTGGATTTTCAGAAATCAGTTCTGGGTCGCTGTTGGAAGGGTTTTTATTGTGCCTGGGCTGGGCTGAAGCCGTAAGGAGGGAGGACAGGAGACATCCTGCCCAGCCGGGGTTCTGTGGAGAACAGGGGCTGGGAAAGCTGCTCCCAGCCCAGAGCGGGGTTTCCCAGCCCGGGTACCACCGGCTGGTTTTGCACCCCTCCTACTCCATCCCCGAGCTGGGTTTTGCTGGGGTGTCCCCAGGAAGGCAGCAGGAGGGCTCAGCTGGAGGACACAGCCCTGTGGGGACAGTCCCCTGGTCCCTGTCACCCATCCCTGGGATGGATGGGGATGCAGACCCAGCCCTGCTTGAGCTTCAGGAGGGGCAGAGCTGTTTCTGTGAGGCTCGGAGGATGCTGTGGGGAGGGAAACATCTCCAGCTCCCCCTCACCTGCCTCATAGCCCAGGCAGAAACCCCAGGGCTTTTCCTTGTCCCCCTGCCCTGTCCCTGTCACCCGCTGTGACCCCGGGGTCCGGCACCGCGTGGTCCTGCCTCAGTGATACCAACTTCTCCTTTTCCATTTCATCCCAAGGTCCCTCTCGGAGAGCATCGCCGCCAGCCTGGCTCCCAGGGTAACCTCCCCCCTTCCTCCTCCTCCTCCTCTTCCTCCCGGACCCCTCCGTGTCCCTCACCCCCCAGGATGCCCTCGGCACCCCCCTGCCCCTGGGCCAGGCCTGGGTCTCTCTCCAGTCCCACTAACACCAACTGGGAGAAGGGGACAATGGCACCAGATGTCATTGCCCCTCATGTCCCCCCATCCCCACATCCCTCCTCATCCTCAGGCACTGGCGGGGCACAGCTCGCCTCCCACTAATCCCCGACGTCTCTTTTTTTTCAGCAGCTTTCAATCTTTGGTGTCTGGGCAACACAAAAGCCACATTAACCTGCTCACTTTCTGCTCTTCGTCGCTGCCTAATCCAGGACTAACACCCTGGGGGGGGCTGGGGAGGAGAAAGACGATGGGGTGGGGGGATGATGCTGGGTGGCCGCATCCTGACACCCCGCAGCGGCTCTGAGCCCTGTGGGGATGCTCAGCCGGCCCCCCCCCCCCCATCCCCGAGCTGCCATTGGGGTCCTGACTCAGTTTCCCTTTTCCCTTTACAGCGCTCGCAAGCGTCCCATCCCCTACTACCGCCCCAGCCCCTCGTCCTCCAGCTCGCTGAGCACCTACTCCTACAGCCGCAGCCGCAGCCGCAGCTACGACAGCTACAGCAGCAGCCGCAGCCGCAGCCGGACTCGCAGCCCCCCCAGCCGCTCCCGCAGCCCCCCCAGCCGCAGCCCCAGCTACAACAGCCGCAGCAGCTCGGAGAGTGCCGGCTTCTGAGCCCCCCCCACCGCCCAGCACCGGCCGCAGCCCCCCGCACCGTCCCAGCGGTGTGTCCCCAACACCCGATGCCACCTGCACCCCCAGGAGGGAGGGGAGCACCAGGGAGGTGGAAAAGAGTCGGGGGCTGCTGAGGATGGACGTGGTGGTGGGGGAAAGCGGGAGCCGAAAATTCGAATGGATCTTTGCGTCGCCCTGGGAGGGGGGCGATCGCCCCCCCGGGGTGTTTTGGGGGTCGGGATGGGGTAGGGGGAGGATTTCTTCTTATTTCTGCGAGTGCCGGGTGGGTGGGATGGGGTGGGCGAGCACAGAGCGAGGGAACAAATTGCTCAGCAGAGACCTTGGGGAGAGCAGCTGGGGACCCCCCTGGAGCCCCCCATGTTTTTTTGGGTTGGTTTGACTATTTTAGCACAAGTGTATCCTTGGGGGTGGGGACAGGAGGGGGCCTCTCCAGCTGTGCTTAGCTGGAGATCACAATGGCTCCAGCAGGGGAGTCACGATGTCCCCACGGTGTCCTGGGGAACAGGGACAACACAAACCATTTTGACCCCCCCCCCCCGACCCAAGAACACGCCGAGCCATGGATGAACAAAACCCGGCACCCAGCAACCCCCCCGCATCTCTTCCTGAGCAGGGACATCTTGGGGGGGCCACCCCTGTGGGTTAACGCTGCTCATCCCAGCTCAAGAGCTCCCAGCCACCTCACCCAATTTGGGGGGGACCAAGCCGTCACCCCCAGGACAAGGGAGCCTCAGGGATGAGGGGTGGGTTGGGGATTTTCCACCCCTGTGGCTGCATCCAGCCATCCTCTGGCTTCGACATGTCAGACCCCACTTTTGGGAGGTCATACTCCGTATTTGGGACGTCCTACCCCACCTTTGGGCTCACAGCTCTCGGCCACCTCCTGCTCTGGGGCCGAGCGGTGACTTTTAAAACTTAATTACAGAAAGAGAGAGGCAGGAGGGTCCCCGGCTTTTCCGGCAGCCCCGCTTTTGCAGGACTTTGTGCCAGTCCTGGCCCCCCGGGGCTGTTGGTGTTTAATCCTCGCAGGCCCCATGTTTTCCGTTTGGCTGGAGCAGGGCGATGGGGATGAGCCTCCCGGGGTGGGACAGCAGCTGCCTGGATTAACCCGCTGCCCCTGGATGCAAAGCCGGGCTTTGGCAGTCCCGCTTGACGCTGGTTTCTAGCCAGCTGGGACTGGGGAGGGTCCTTTGGACTCCAGCTTGGCTGGTAAAGCGACAGCATCCTCAGTTATCGGCCTGATGAGGTCCCGGGAGGGCAGAGGTGTGGGGTCATCACCCAAACCCAGCACGTCAAGGAACCAGGCTGAGGAGTCACCAGCCCTTGGAGAAACATCTCCGGGAGCTGGGTCGAGCTGGGTGCCGGGCCCCGGGTATCCTGCTGGCAAAAAAACCCCTTGCTCTGCTGGCAAAGCCGCCAGGACAAGCTGAGCTGTTAGAAATGGGGTGACCAGGTAAGGAGGGGACATGCTGGTGGCTTTCCGTGGCTCAGCTTGTCCCCACGTGCCAGCCCTGGGCAGGGTGGCAGCTCTGGATGTGACCGCGGCAGGAGGAGGAGATGAAGATGCTCCCCCCAGCCTGGGGAGATGAAGAGCATAAGTATCCCCCCAAACCCCTGAGCTCCAAAATCCATCCCCCCACTCCAGCAGCATCCCCCGGCCCCCCCATCGCCCCCCGGAGAAGCTCAGAGTGGCCGTGGGAGCCCCAAAACCCTGCTGGGAGATGGGGTGGTTCCCTGGAAACACCCACACTCAAACCACCGGCACGGGGGGGTTATTTTGCCAGCGGCCCCAGCCCTGCAGCCCCCCCGGGCTGCGGCTCCCGAAATCTCGAGACCCGACTGCAGCGCGGACCAGCCAGCACATCAGGGAAAATGTCCAGTCTTCCTCTTTTACAGTCTCTGTCTCCTGCCGCGGAGGGAGCCAACTGGAACAAATACTCTGTACAAATACTTCAGTATTTTCCTGTCGCGCGTGCGCCCTCTCTTTTCTTTTTTTTTTTTTTT
>VWYH01009009.1:770148-795830 GCA_013399365.1 Pampusana beccarii
TTTCTTTTTTTCTGGGTTGTGAGTACAGCTGTAGATTCAGTGAGCTGGTTCAATTATAATAAAATATACAGTATATATTGTAAATGACTCTGCCGGGCACAGAGCGGTTTCTTCACGGCGGGGTTAACCTGCTCCCTCAATGCAAGTTTAGTGTCTTGTCCAGTTCCCCACGTACCCACCCTGGCCCCCCTGCCACCCCCAGCTCGCTCCTCAGTGCATCATCAGCCTCTGGCTCAGTGCAGAGCAGCGCTGAGCACCAGTTGTGTGCCTGATCCCCGTTATCCTGCTATGAGGTGGGGGAAACCCTCTGGGGACACCCCACTGCTGGGGCAGAGAGCTCCCCTTGCATCCTTCCCATCTCCCTGCAGCTCTCCCTGCATTCCTCCTGTTTGCCTGCATCCCTCCCATCCCTCCCTGCATCCCTCCCATCCCTTTCTGCATCCCTCCCATCCCTTTCTGCATCCCTCCCATCCCTTTCTGCATCCCTCCCATCCCTACCTGCATCTCTCCCTCCATCCCTTCCTGCATCCCTCCCATCCCTTTCTGCATCCCTCCCTGCATCCTTTCATGGACATGAGGGCAAAGGATTGCGGGAAGGAGCCGTCTCTTCTGCCCCAGAGGGGTTTGGCCCCCTCCAGCCCCATAAGCCCCATAACCCCCCCCCCAGGCCCCATCAACCCCCACAGCGTCCCATCAGCCTCATCTGCCCCCCAGGCGCTGGAGCAGCTTCTCCCCAACTCAGTGCTGGGGGTCCCCACCGTGGTGCGGAGCCCACAGGGTGCCAGGCGGTTCTAGAAGCTTCTGGCTGGTGGGTGAGGCAGCAGCAGAGGCTCCTCCACTGACTCAGCCCCAGGCGCTGGCCCGGCCCCAGCCCCCTCCCCACGGCTGCGCATCCCTGGGATGGTTTTACGGGTGAGGATTGCAGGCGGGGGGGTGCGGCCGGGAGCTGCTCCAGGGAGCATCCATCACTCCCAACCAGCCAAACCTCCGCTGGGATGTTTCCCTGGCAGGGGGTCCGGGGGGGCTGCCGGCCCCCTCCCCGCGCCACCCACCCACCGCGGCTGCGTGCGGCCGCCCCAGCCCTGGGAAAGTTTCTCGTCCCTTCCCTGGGCCCTGCTGCAATTTCCATTAATAGCCAGCTGAGCCGCCCGGCTAAAAATAACCACCGGGCCTCTTCATAAGTGCCCGCGGCCGCCCCCCCGGCAGCACCGTGGACCATGGCCGAGCGCCGCGTCCCCTTCACCTTCCTGCGCAGCCCCAGCTGGGACCCCTTCCGCGACTGGTACCATGGCAGCCGCCTCTTCGACCAGTCCTTCGGGATGCCCCACATCCCCGAGGACTGGTACAAGTGGCCGAGCGGCAGCTCCTGGCCGGGATATTTCCGACTTTTGCCTCGGGAAAGCGCGCTGATGCCCTACGGGCAGGCGCTGAGCCGCCAGCTCAGCAGCGGCATCTCCGAGATCCGCCAGACCCCCGACAGCTGGAAGGTCACCTTGGACGTCAACCACTTCGCGCCCGAGGAGCTGGTGGTCAAGACCAAGGACAACATCGTGGAGATCACCGGTGGGTGACGGGGCTTGTTGGGGGTTCCTGGGTTTTCCCAGCTGCCCCTGGTGTTTGCTAGGGGAAAAAAGGGTGGAAAGGGAAAGGAGAGCGGGTAAGTGATGGGGAGCAAGAGGAGGAAAAGCAAAAGGAGATGGTGGGGGAGGGAGGAGAGGAAAAGGGAAAATCAAAGCAAAAAGGGAAGGGAAAACGAAGGCAAAGAGGAGCACCCAGCATTACAGGCTCAGTCTGGGGGTGCATTCGCGCTGTAGGGGTTGCACAGGGTGCAGAGTCCCCCAGCCCCATATGTTGACCCCTTGCTGCTGTCCCAGCTGGGACATGGGGAGGGACCCCCGGCTGTGAGCCACAGGGGGCCGGGGGGTGACAGTGCTGTAGGGAGGGACGCCCTGGCCCACGAGGGGACAGTGGGTGTCATGAGCCCCATAGCCCCCCCACAGCGCTCTGGGAGGCTCCAGCAGGACCGCGGTGACGAAGGCCAGGGGCACGGTGACGAAGGCCAGGGACACGGCACAGGGCCAGCAGCACCCAGTGCTGGCGAGGGGCTGCCGGCAGCGTCCTGGGGGGGTCTGAATGGGGTGGGGGCAATTCTGCGGCCAGTGGGATTTGGGGGTGCGGCCCCAGGGAGATGCAGGTCCTCCATCTCCAGCCCTGCAGGGTCGGGGACGCAAAATATTAAGGGAATAGAAACCAGGACAGGGGGGATCAGCCCCCCCGGTGTGGGGCGATCTCGGGGTATGGGGGCAGGGTAGGGTGGATCCCAGGCACAGAGACCCCCCCGCAGCTCCCTGCCCACCCAGAACCCCCCATCCAACCACCCCACGGCTGATTTTCCTTCCAGGCAAACACGAGGAGAAGCAGGATGAACACGGCTTCATCTCCAGGTGCTTCACCCGAAAATACACGTAAGTACCAGGGAGTGGGGGAGACCAGATCCTGGCAGCCCCCCCCCGATGTCTTTGGGGACCCCTGCCCACCCACCCGTCCCCTCCAGTGCCCACTGGGCAAGCTGGGGATGCCGCTCACCCAAACTGGGAGCCGGGGGGAGGCAGCAGTTTGGGGCCGAGCATCTGTCACCGATCACAGCATCGCACCCGCTGGGCTGCAGGGTGGGACAGGGGCTGTCACAGCGCTGACCCCCCCTTTCCCCTGCAGCCTCCCCCCCGGTGTGGAAGCCACAGCCGTGCGGTCCTCGCTGTCCCCGGACGGCATGCTGACGGTGGAGGCCCCCCTGCCCAAACCGGCCATCCAGTCTGCCGAAATCACCATCCCCGTCACCGTGGAGAGCCAAGCCAAGGAGCCGGCCAAGAAGTAGGCGGCAGCGAGGAGGAGGAGAAGGAGGAAGAGGAGAAGCTGTTGCCAAAGCCACCCCCTCCCTAAAGTGCATCCTCACCCCCAGCCCCATCTCGCATCCCCCTTTTTATTTTTCGTTTTCTACTCGCCCCGTCACCGAGTGCCTTGAATAAATGTGAAGGAACCGGTAGAATCAGCCGGAATAAAAAGTGGTGAAAGAAACGCGTCCCCGTGCCCTGAGTCTGTGCCCGGTGCCGCTGCGCTCCGGCTGTGCCGTGCCAGGGGAACCGCGTCACGGGCATCGGTTCCCAGCTGGACCACCCCGACAGGGCTGGCTGGGGCCAGCGTGGCCAGCGGGAGGGCCACCGAGCCCTGCTCAGCATCCTGGGCTCAGCGTCCCAGGCCTTAACATCCCGAGTCTCCCTATCCCGGATATCCCACACCCCAGGTCTCCTACATCCCAACCTCCAGCATCCTGTGTCTTGACATCCCAGGTCTCCAAAAACTCTGGTCTCCATACGCTGGGTCTCCATATCATAGATCTCCAACATCCCAGGCTCAATATCCTGGTTTTTGATGTCCCAGGTCTCCAAAACTATGGATCTCAACAGACCAGGTCTCCTACATCCCAGGTCTCAACATCCCAGGCCTCCAACATCCCCTGTGTCCGATGCTCTGGGTCTCTGACATGCCCGGCCTCCAAAATTCTGGGTTTTCCAGGTCTCCGTATCCTGGGTTTCCTACATCCCAGGTCTCTAAAACCCCAGATCTCAGCATCCCGGGTCCCACCGTCCCCCTGGGTCTCAACATTCTGGATCTGCACAGTTCGGGTCTCAACAGCCCGGTGTCACCCCCTGGGTCTCTACGTCACTGAAAAACAGGCACAGTCCACGGGTCACAGGGCAAACAGGGGCCTCAAGGGCAGAAGCTCTGGCCAGGAACCACCCCCTTTCCCACCCGTGTGGCCCCTCCAGCCCCAACCCCGCCCCCTCAGCATGCCGCCTTCCCTTTACCCCACTGCCATAGGCCAGGCAGGTTTTGGGGTCACCTCGGGGGCTGCAGCCATGCTGGGGGGCTGGATGCAGTGCGGGGGGTTGTGGTCCCGATGCCTTTTGGCCCCAGCTGGTCCCGTGCTCCCCCACACCTCCATTCCCCTACATGGCCGGGTCCCGGCTGCCGTGTTCCCGCTCCGACAAATCCCACTAATCCCCCCTGAGTCATCCCGGAGGCAGACGGTGACCTGGGAGGAATCCTGCAGCTGCGAGGCCCCTTTTCCCAGCCTGGGGGGCTCCATGTGCCCCCCAAACCCTCCTCCCTGAGCCCCAAACCCCCAGCAGCCTCAGGTGTGATGAGTTTGGTGGGTCTCAGGCACGACGCCTGGGGTGGGGTTGGGGTTGGCTCGTGCTGCTGGGGTCACGCTTGTGCGTGGGGACCCCCCGCCATGTGTGTGATTTTGGGGATGGGTGCCCATGGCAACCAGAGTGATGGAGACGGTTGCCATGGCGAGCAGCAGCCACCGGCAGCCCATCCTGGCCGTGGGGAGGGCCGAACACCCACCCCCCCGCTCCAGGCCCTGTAGAGCTGGAGTGGGGCTCAGTGTAATGAGTTTGCCAGGTCTCATGTCCCCTGGATACATCCATCTGTCCGGCTGCAGCGGCGCGGAGGGGGCGAGCAGGGTGTCCCCCCCCAGCCCCTCCGCCTGCGTCTGTGCTGCCCCAGGCACACCCAACACCCCGTTTTAGGGCTAAATCCTGCCCCACAAGCGGTGAGGAGGCCCCTGCCCGCCAGTTTTGTTCTCTCTCTGCTCCTCCAGCGCATCCCTGGGGTCACGGACCCACGGACAATGCCGCTGCCCCAGAGATCCGTTTGCCCGACTGAGGCCCAACCAGTGAGCGATGGGGGGTCAGGATGGGGGTGATGTGGGGATAAGCCAGGCTCAGGAAGGTGCTAGGCCAGGCTCAGCTGGGCAGGGTCCTGCTCCCCGCTGGGCAGCCCAGGGCTATCAGCCAGATTTATCAGCCCCATTGTGTCCCCAGGCGCCCCTCCCCTGGGCCCCGCTGGAGGGGGTGCAGGTGCCTCCCAAACGCCCCCCCAGCCTCAGCAAGAGGGGGTTGTCTGTGAGTGACGGTGGGGGTGTCCCCCCCACACACAGGGGGGCTCGGTGACCCCCGTCCCCTCTTTGCCGTCACCCGGGGGTGTCCCCAGCCCCTTCCCAGGGGTGTCTGTGCCACCCCCCCAGTCCCTCGCAGGGCGCATGAGTCAAGACCCATTTTGAGTTCACGGTTTCCGAGGGAGGGGAATATTTTTACAGCGTGAGTCACCACCAGCGGCTTCGAGTGGAAAAAACACGTGGGATGGAGGGGGGGTGGCACCCACCTCACCCCCCCTTTTCTCTCCATCCCCATGGCCCCCCAACCCCATTGGGGGTTCGCTTCCGCCCCACGTACCTGGTGAACCATCACCCTGCAGCATCTCTGCTTCCCCCCTTGGTGGGACGGAGATGCCCCCCCAAGAGCAAAACTAAGGCTGTTCACCCCCAGCCCCTGCTCCCAAACCCCACTGGAGAGGGGGACCCCCCTAAAATCCCACAGAGCCCCCCCAGAAACTCGACAGAGGCGACAACAATTAAGCAGCGCTGACGTCAGATCTGTAAGTTTATTTGCTCAAATGTACAACGGCTACATAATGACTCACATTCATGATATTCCATCACTGAGGAAAAACTGCTAAGAATGGTCCGTGTGTGAAATAATTCCTTACAGAAACACGGAGTTGGAAAAATAATCACTGATTAGACCTTAAAAATAGTTCACTGCATAACATGACAAAAAGCACAAACAAAGGCTCATTCAAAGAACACAGTCATTGTTCTCCTACACTGTAATAGTTATAATTTCACCATGACGAACACCAGACATTAAGATTAAGCTAACACTGGTGTTTTCTTTTGCTTTTTTTTTTTTCCTTTTTAAAAACAAAATCATATATAATTGCATGTCACTATAGCAACATCCATAACAGATCAGTTTGTTACGATCACTATTTGGTAGAGCAAACTTTACCCCCAAAAGAAAAAAAAAAATAAATTAAAAAACCTTAAAAAATTTTTGAAGACTATTTTGTCATAGGAATACATAACATCTACAGTATAAGTTAATAAATTTCAAGCTACTGTATAGAAATACGACACTAGCATGCACAATATTGTATCAATAGAGTAATGGAGCAGTAATCATTTCACTGGAGAGACAGTATCATAGGCAAGTGCATCTCTTAAAAAACAAAAGAAACCATTCAAGCTGCTTAAAAATCACATCCCTGACCCTCACTCCGTTTTTAGCCCTCTCGTGCCATCTCTCCCGCTTAAGTTTCCTAAAGCAGCCAGAGCAAAAGCAGAAAAGAAGAAGGAAGAAAGGAAGAAGAAAGGAAGAAGAAAGGAAGAAGAAAGGAAGAAGAAAGGAAGAAGAAAGGAAGAAGAAAGGAAGAAGAAAGGAAGAAGAAAGGAAGAAGAAAGGAAGAAGAAAGGAAGAAGAAAAAAAAAAAAAGACAGGTTTTGTAATTCCAGTAAATCGCTTCCAAATTCTACAGCTGGGACAACACTGCTCACGGGACACGAGGGTCGGTCGGAGGAAGGTGAGAAGCCTAAAGCGATTTCACGGCACGTACCGGCACCGGCGGATGCACCGGCGAGTGAGGCTGGGCAGGACTCTGCGTGCGAAGGCATCCCGGTCAAAAAACCAAATAAAAGCTCTGCCGGCATCGCCGGGGCAATCTCCGGAGGCCGAGCGCCGGCCTGGGCTCCGCTCGCTCCCCGAGGAGTTGGGGTAGCGGATTTTTGGAGTGCGAGGAGGGAGCTGGAGCAACGTCTCCCCGTGCGACCCGGCCGTACCGTGTGTGCAACACCACGACGCGCTGCTTGCGGACTGACTCTCGAAAGGGACAATGAAAGCCTGTTTCCAAAAAAAAAAAAAAAGAAAAGAAAAGCCAACAAAAAATATAATGCAAGAGGGCGATTTTTCCTTACTGCGCAGCTTTAGGTGGAAAGCTACGTGGCACGGCACTCCGTGAGCCAGAGAACAGCAGTGAACTTCCAACAACGATGGAGAAACGAAAATGAAAAGTAAATTTACTCAAAATGGGGTAAATACTACCTGCTAAGCAACTCAGATGCCCCGTCTCCCACCCCCAGCCGGATCAGACAGACTCGGAAAAGATTTTGCTAAGAAGAGAACTAAGTTCCTGGGCTCCCGATGGTCGATAGAAATGTTCTATGATTGTAGCTCTTCCCTTGAGGATTTCTCTACCAAATGAAGTTTCTAAGCTCCTGAAGTTCACTCATTACACCACAAGCTTCCCCAGGAGAAAGGAAAAAAATGCACCCGGCTTCCCTGGTGACAAACAAGGGAGCCTGGGTGGCAGAGATCTGCTGACAAACCTCATGGTACAGTGGGAGAAAGTCAGGCAGAGTGAAATGGCAGTGCAATCCCTGAGGAAGCAGCTGTGGCACCTTAAATCAGGATGGTCTTTTGAAATACCAAACACAGTACATGACATACAGACCTGAATGCTCTTTTTTTTTATTTTTTTTTTTTAATTTTTATTTTTTATTTAAGTGGCATTTTAAGTTTAAACACTTCCCCCTTGTCTAATTAAGTTCTTAAACCTTTTGCTGTGGACTTAAAATAGTTGAAACAGCCGCTAGCCAAGCACCTGTTAAGCTGTTGACCAAAAAACTAGAGCAGCTTTGATGTTCCTCGAGCGGGCAGTCTTCTTGCCTTGGGCGACACAGAATAGCTAAAGCCAGTCCACAGGCGAGGACTGATGAGGAAGGCAAGCCAAAAGAACTAGCGAAAGAAAACAAAACCAAACCAAACCAGACAATCAAAGGCTTGATGTCATCATATGGCTGTAATGTAGAAAGACTGTAAACTGCAATTTAGTGTTAATACTGTAAGCTACTCTAATAAATACCTTAACGACAACAACAACAAAAGATTGGATGGCCTAAATCTCAGGGCTGTGTAAGCCCTGAATTCTTTTTTTTTTTTTTTAATTCCTTCTCAATTTGGGGATTGTAAGCTACGCGCTGCCGGTCAGAGCGCTGCAGAGAGACGCCCCGCGACATGGTACGGACACACGGCACTCGGACCGAAGAAACAAACGCACGAAGCCTTACTGGAACCACAGAACTCCCTTTTTTTTTTTTCGCCTTGCTTTCCTTAAAAACGAGGGCCATTCCATCCACGCGAATTCATCTTAAAACCCTTTTATTTCTAGCGATAAAGTTAAATTAAAGACAGCTCCACTTGTATTAATGATCTACAGAACAGTCCATATGCCAGTGAGGCTGCTATTCCATACCAGCACAGCCAGCCTGACTTCCACTAGTGGTATTTTGGCAAAAATGTCAACGAGGCAATCAAAGACAGGTTGTGGGGGGCCTCCCTGGGAAGGTGTCCCCTCCCTTTCCCTCCCCCACCCCTGACCCCCCCCCCACTCGTGGGAAAAAAATAAAGACTGCAGTAGTTAGCATCAGCGTGCGGCTGCCAGTCCATCGAGGGGGGTCTAGTTGTTGCCTTCTCCGCCGTCGTCGTCTTGCTGATCGCTCGTCCAGAGCGTTAGGTTGTCGCGGAGGAGCTGCATGATGAGCGTTGAGTCCTTGTAGGAGTCCTCGTTGAGGGTGTCGAGCTCGGCGATGGCGTCGTCGAAGGCCGTCTTGGCCAGGTGGCAGGCCTGCTCCGGCGCGTTCTGGATCTCGTAGTAGAAAACCGAGTAGTTAAGCGCCAGCCCGAGCCGGATGGGGTGGGTGGGCTGCATGTGCTCCTTGCTGATCTCATGGGCTTCGCTATAGGCTTTCTCCGAGGATTCCACCACGGTCGCCCTCTTCTCGCCGGTGGCCACTTCGGCCAGGTAGCGGTAATAGTCCCCTTTCATCTTCAGGTAGAAGACTTTGCTCTCGTACTGCGTCTCGCTGCAGTTCTTGATCAGGTAGTTGTCCAGCAGGCTCAGCACATCCTGGCACACGGCTTCCAGCTCCTTCTCGATCTTCTCGCGGTAAGCCCGGACCATTTCTATCTTCTTCTCGTTTCCATCGGCAGAGGTCTTCTGCTCAATGCTGCTAATGACTCGCCAAGAGGAGCGCCGTGCCCCCACCACGTTTTTGTAGGCGACGGACAACAGGTTCCTCTCTTCATTGGAAAGAGGCTCGTTCAGCTCCGTCACCTGCATTGAGAGAGGGAGAGAGAGAAGAGAGACACTTGGGTTAAGCCCCAGTCACTCGGTGTTCCCATCACAGTTTGGGTGTTCCCACGCATCTCTAGCGAGGCAGGAGAAGGCAGCCGGCTCGCAAAGTCCTTCTCCATCATCCAGCATCTGCTCCCATCCCTGAAGGAGCCAGCTGGGAAATCACACCGTGGTCCAGTCCCTCAGCAAAAGCAGCAGGCTGGTTTTTATTCAAGGTATTATCCAGCTCTTAAAAGCTCAGTGGTTCCCAGAATGAGAAAAATCTTCTAGGAGAGAGATGCCTGTAACCTGCGGGATGAGTGGGACTTCGTGGTGCAGGTGAGAGGGACAGCCGAAGCAAGAGGGTGGGGATGTCTGGGGTTACCAGCCGACCTCACAGATTAACAACGCCACAGCTATGGCGTGCTCCTCTTTTCCGTTTCCCATAAGCACAACTCATGCTTCTGAGATGCCTGAAGAACACATTAGACATTAAAATTACAGCTGCCTAAGGCATCTGCACAGATAAGGACTTAAAAGCTCACATGGTAAGAGCATGTTCTTCCCACACAGGATTTTCTTCATTGAGGATAAGTGTGTTAATGCACAGCACCGCTTCCACCTGCCTCACACGCCGCCACAACAGAGGGATTAGGGAGACGACAGAGCACAGACCCATCTCGCAAGCAAGCTGCTGAATGCTGCCTCGGCCGGTTCAGTGACTGGGAAGCATCGCACTGGATACTGCAATAATGCTAACTCCAGTTCCCGGGCAGCCTGGGAAGGGCTCGCATCCCCTTGACCCCATGCTGTGCCCCACAGGTGGGTCTCTGCACCCATGGAGCAGGCGGAGCAGCCCAGGACGCTGCCGCAGAGGCTGCTCCACACAGCAGGGGTAGTTACAGCTGCCAAGTGGCACATGGAGCCTGGCTGTCCCCTTCCCCAGGGTCACACCACACATACACACCCCGGGTTTGGCTCAGCAGAACCCGTAAGCCTCCTCTCGGCAGTCACAAACCATCACTTCTAGGTAATGGTTTGGATGTGAAAAGCTTCTGCAAACACTGAGTCATTTTCACAAGTGTTTGCAAGGACAAGGTTTGTTCTGGGCCTAAATAGCCACGTTTATCATGGGGATGAGGAGGCCAGGGGCTCATCCTGGGAGGTGTAGGATGGTCCAGCCCAGGACCTTGTTTGTGTGGCCTGGAATGACTCACCCTCGCTAAAACCACACTGACCTGCTCGTTCCAGCACCATCACCCCTGCCTGCAGCTCTCCTTGCTGTCCTGGCCGCTAATGTCCTCTCCCAAAACCCAGCTACAGCTAAGCCTTAGCTGCCCACGCAGCAAGCAGAGCACTGTGGTCTCTGGTCCAGACCCCTCTACCCCTTCCCTCAAGGCAGAGGCATCCTTGGAGATATTCAAAACCTGATAAGGTTACTCAGGGTCTCATCCCATCTAAGTCACTCTGCTTTAAGTAAAGGAATCAGGACTAGAAACATCCAGAAATCCCAGCCTGACCTATTCTCTTAACCTTCCAGCTGCAAATAGAATGTCCAACATCAACAGCCATCCCACCAAGTCTAACAGTTTCTGTCCAGGCCCTGCTTATGAAGGTTGAAAACCACATGAGGTCTCGCTTTTAGCAAAGCACTCCCTGAGCAGAGATACCAGTTCCAAGTGTGGACCAGGCAGGTGACTTTAAAGCTGCCCCACAGCCGAGTCTGCAGATATTTATCACTGCAGAAAGCAGATTTACCTCCTCTCACCAGAAGAGTCTTGCTGGAGGACAGATTTATTAAAACTACAGGGAGTTTTGTAGGATTAGCTTTGCCATAAACATTTTAAATTCAAAGGTATTAAGGATTACGGAAGAAAGTTGCCTGTCAAAAATCCTTTCAACAAACTCCCCGACAGATGGAAGGTGCCACCTGTGGAGAGAGCAGATTCCCCCAGGGAGCTGGTGGGGAACTTAACAAGGCTCCATTTCTGCTTTGATAACCATGTAACTCTTTTCTAGCAGCACCTGGGCTCCCATAAGAGAACACTGGAGAGAAACACAACGGTGCAACACGGCCTGAGACAGGAATTGCGTCCCCCAGCACTGGGAGCAGGGTGGGAAGAGGCTGTAGCCCTACACATATTTCAGTTTGCAACTGAACTGAGAGAGGAAGAGAGGGAAAACCACCTGGCACTTGCATTCCCAGCAGGAAGAAAATGCAAGACGCCCAGAACACCAGATATCGGACAGCAAGGGTGTGTTTAGCTGAGCCTTCACTGATTTTCCCGTATACCGCAAGACATCAACACAAAGCTGATATCAGTCAAGCCAGAGGCTAAACAGCAAGCCCTGATATACTTAATGTACAGCACTGCACTGAATGCCTCTGATGCAACATCAATAAGGCAATATCCTGCATCAGGCCTGGATTAGATTGCAGCAGACATGCTACAAGCCCTTTCGGAGAATTTTTGCTAATGTTTGTTTTAGAGACTCCAAGTACCCAAAGAAAATCTGGTATTAAGAGGGCTTGGCAGGAAGACAAAGGCATCAGCCTCTGGCTGGAAGACGACCTGCTCTCTGGGGAGCTCAGTCATAGTGGAGCTTTACTTTCCTGGTTGACAAAAGAAAGAAAAATAGAACTTGCACCACAAATCCCAGCAACTGTCAGGCCTCGTTTCACCCCGGTGCCCCTGTAGATCAGAGAGGTGGGGTGGTGGGCAGGAGATGCTGAAATGGAGTCAAGCCTTGCATGTGGAATAAGAACCCAAAGTGCAGGGAGCTAGTCCACATGCTTGCATAGCTGGAAACTCGAGAGATGCGAGCCTTCTAGCTAGACTAGGAAAAAAAAAAAAAAAGGCCTTTTTCACCACCCTTTTTTCTGCTTCTTCCCCTTAAACAAGCCCAGCCGGCAAGCCCAGCTCTTTATTGATGCAGAGCAGCAGGAGATCTCAGCTGCGGCACCTCTCATTTCCCTGCCAGTCTGCAGGCAACACTCCTGCTTGCAAGAGCTTCCCCTGTACCCCGTCACAGCAGGTGACACACGGCCAGGGGCCATACCCCTGGTGTGCTGCAGGCAGCCCTGTGCTGGGCAGAAGCCCTGCTCGAGGGCAGGAGCACAGGAGAAGACACCTGGCCAGAGAACGCAGGTGTACATGGGCTCGGCATGGAGCAGGCTTTGCCTTGGAGGCACAATCCATCACCAGGCTTGAGGACGCTGTCAAATTCCAGTCTCACCAGTTCCTGCAGCCTTTGAGGGTGCAGCGTCTGCGCCACCGAGACTCAAGTGCCCTAAAGCCAACAGTTCCCGTCGGACAAAAACTACGGGAAGTTTAGGGTTTCTACCGCTTGAGAGACCAGAGGTTTGTACAAATCAGAGCCCTCTGATTTGCAACAAAGCTCTTCAGAGGCAGCACCATCTTGGAGAAGGTGCCCCCGACTTCCCTGCTACAGCTGCGAGCTCTGGCTTGGCACCCCGTCCAAAACCTGGCAGGCTCCTGGCGTGCCCGGGTATCGCATTGCAGGGGAAGGTTCAGCAGCACACGCAGAACCAGACAGCATGAAAAACATTACCTTGCCCCTCTCCAAAAGCCCAAAGGTTGGTCCTATTTCACCTTCTTTCCAGAAGCATCCTAATTAGCAAGGGTTTTTTGAGACTTACGGGGGATGTTTGCTCCCAGACAGCAGCAGGTTAGTTTGCTCACAGGGCTTATTCCAAGACTCTTATTTTCCACCTCTCACCTTGCACTAGTAGGTTTGAATTCATCACTTCTGAGTACATAATGAAATAATCATTTTTGAGGACTCTCCAGTAGCTGCAATGGAGATCCATCGCAGGATTTAGTTTCACCTGTTTATCCTTATACACATGGATTTTCACTTAGTTGTATAACCAAGTGCCCACCCATTTATGGCTCCTACCTAGCTTTGATATCTTTTCTTAAAGCATACAGCAGAGGAAGCTGAGCAGACCCAGAGATTCTTCCCGGGGGAATACCATCAACATTTGACACTTTAATTCATGTTATAAGCCTCATCACTTTTCCTCTTCTGATTGCCTAAAGAGATCCCGAGCCCCTGAAGACATATCTACAAAGGAGCCAAGCTTTCCTGGAGAGAGACAACCATGAGAACATCAAAATGTCCACTGAGAACAGGTTCTGAACATCCCAAAGCTCCTCTTCCACCAGGACACTCAACAGCCATCTCCTCCTCAGCACTCGGGTTTCCTCTGTTCTATCTACGGCTTCTGCACCATGTAATTAAGTATGTTATCTCACAACAGAAACCCTAGCAATTGCCTTGTTTTCCTTCACACACAGCTTGTTAGTCACACTGAGGTCTGGCCTGAAGGTCCCCTTTCCTGTTTCATTTCTTAAAAGGCAAACGTGCTTTTGAAACAACGTTCTGGCCAGAAGTCCCACCACTGAAATTCTTACTTGGTCTGAAGCCACCGGTAAGGGGAGCAACCAGCACAAAACCACTTTGGGCTCAAGGAGCTGATAAACGCTCATGACTACCTGCAGCCGGGCCACCTTCCCTCCTCCATCTCCAGCGGCTGTCTCGTGGTGGGACCCCACCACCCCTGTGCAAGCACCAGACCATCTTCAGCAGCCTGTCATTCTGGAGGGGACACGCCAGAGGGACCACCTGCTTTTTCTGTCCCCGTCTCACTCTGTATCTAGCTTCTGAAGAACTGGCTGCCCTCAAGCACATTAAATTGTCGCCAGTGGCTTGACTACAGGTCTGACTAGATGTCACACAACCCAGTCAAGAACAGCTTCTCCTTGCGTGCTCCAGAGCGAGCTGTCCTATGACACCATCGCAGCAGTCGGAAAGATGCTTTTCTTAAGCACTGTCCTACTTTGATACAGAGTAGGCGTGTGTTAAACTAGACCTAGATCTAAAATCTTACCAGATTTCACTGGTTCATGTACTTTTCCCCTGTACTCTAGCCTTCTCCCCCATGTCATACTTCCAAAATGGAAATCACACCACAGACACTTCTCTCCTTGCTGACCCCTTCCCCTGTCCTCTCTGTTCGTGTCTCATCTCAGCATGGCCAGGGGGATTTTCAGCTGCAGGTCAAGCCCTTCCTCTCATCTCAGACAAGACCAGAAAAGCTCCTGCAGGCTGTGGGCAGAAGTCAGTTCCCCACTGCTGCGTCCTTCGACTGTTTCAGTATGAACAACCATATGCGAGTTCCCGTTTTTAAGCTGGCAGGGCCAGGTCTCATCGCAGGGCAGCAGCTGAAGGCACGTGGGATGGTTCTGCCATTACATTTCAAATTGCTCTCACTGCACCAAGGACCAGTGCCCGAAAAGTAAGATCATTTATTGCTTGCAGAACAACTGGATCTCAGAGGCTGCTTAGGCACTCCAGACAGATTAGGATTTCAGCACGCTCCTAGAGTTAACAGCGGCTTTCATCCCACTCCGCAGCCTTTAATATTTGAGGCAACTTTGAACCACCCAAGACAGTCTTCAAATTCGGAAATGGGAAAACCAAGAATTCATTTATTTGACTGGCCTCTGTTGGTTAACAACCCCTTAAGCCCAAGTGAATTTCATCACAGCACATGCAGGTTTGATCAGTCCTCGGAGCCTGCAGATCTGCTCCAGTTCCAGTCTGGCTCTGATGGATTTCAGCTAGAGAAAAAGCAAGTTTCAACTGCATGTAAAAGGTCATAAGGGAACCAAGGTGAGAAAGCCAGTGACAACAGGACATCTCTGAGCTGCTCCTATTCTTCATTTGGTAGCAGCGTTTCATGTACCGCCTCTTATCTGCAGCGCTGCAGTCCCAGCGTTCGGTCTAACGGCTCAAGTGTTTCCTGCTGCAGAACAGCTGGGTGCCATTGATTTGCTCTACCAGCTCCTTCTGCGGCATTTGAGATAAGGCAAGTATAGGGGAGCATCCGCCTGCCTCCCGTACGGGGCTTCAGGCACGTTATGAGCCCTTGCAACCTGCCACGGCTATGGAGTTGAGAGAGGGCAGCCCAGACACATCACAATAACCAGCTGGAAGGAACAATCCCAGCTTCCCAGCGTGGGCATCGTGTTTGCTCTTCAAGTGCATCAGTGTAGAGCTACAAACCATTTCTGAATTAGCATTGCAGAGTCTTGTAGCAGGGAGCTGCTCACACAGCTCATATCTGCTTTTTGAGTCACTAAGGATTTATGCCCAAGTTCTTCTTGTCTTCCTTATTAACACCCTGATTCTTGTTAGCCTTACTGAAGGACAGGCTATTAAACGAGATAAAAACTGGTCACAGGACAACTTGTTTCACTGTCTTGCTGCCACTACCTGCTTCATACCTATTAAAATCTCTTGGGGGAGAAATAATCAGTCTCTGTTGGTCTAGTGCCTTCCTGCCACCAGATGGAGAAAGCAGCAAGTCGAACCACATCAGCCCCAGCATTTAAGAGGACTGTCACTCAGGGCTCATCATACCGACTCCGGCAGATGGGATACCAGCACCTTTGCCTGCTAACGGCAAAGCAACAGAAGGGACGCCAAGCAATTCTTTTCCTGAGACACGGCAGGCTGGCGAGCATCATCTGCCCACTTTTCGCATTTCTGCAGCTCAAGATCACCACCCTGCTCCGCCACCCACCAGCCCGGGAGCTCTCCTTGCATTAGCTGGTCTCTTCCCTGCTGATACAGAATCATAGAATAATTCAGGTTGGACATGCCTCTTCTCCAGGCTTTCTGGAAAAAGCGTGGAAGAGCAGTGCCACAGCACAGCACTGCCATGGGAGCTCGGATGTGCTCCTGGAGCACGCCAAAAGGTTTAGGGGCTCAAGGTAGATCCTTTTGAAAGGAGAACGCCAATTCAGTGGTTTCTATAGGCTCTTCTAGGCTGCATTAAACTTCTTCAGGTGTGAATTTAAAAGCTCTTGAAGAGAAACTGCAGCTCTTTCCTCAATAGCATTTCTGTATGAGTTTAAAGACTTGATTTTTTTTTTTCCCATTCAAGCATTATTCTTCTTCAGAAAAGTCCATCCACTCATAGACTTTTTAGCTGAAGCAGCCATCCATGGAATGACCACCGGTCATTTCTCTAGACAGTCCTAAGACTTGGTCACCATAGGGGAAGAAAGACCTTTAATTCCCCCTACCTCCAATTGATGGCAAAACAAAACCAAGATAGACAGACTTCAGGGACTTCATCACATAAGCAGGGACACACTAGACAAACTAACCAAGTTTCATGTTGGGATGGTGTTTAGCACTGCCAGGAGCATTAGCTGCTTAAAGACTTACCTCACAGCTTCTAAGACTACTAATCTGGCTCGGATATTAGTGCTTCCCTGCTCACCTCCAGCAGATCATCAAATCCTCCTGGAGCTTCAAGTGCCAGGCCAACACGAGACGCTCGTCCTTAATCAGGGGCTCAAAAAACAACAACGTTACGCTGTACCCATGACCTTTACTCAGTTAAACCATGTAGAGAGAGGAGAGACGATGTGCCATGGGTAGGACAGCCCAGGAAAGGCTGAGCGCGAGTTTTGGCTGCTGCACGAGCCTGCTCCTGGGTCTGGAGCGGGATGGACCGGGCGATTCTTGGCTGCTCGCATGGCAGAGCCACCGCTGCTGCTCCAGCAGGGTGAAACAGGAGAAGCTGCGACCATGCAAACAACTCCTCGCAGCCAGCATGTAAGTTTTAACCACTTCTTGTCGTTACCCCAAACGCTTTGGGAAAGCCTGCTCGTTACACATGAAAGCAAAGTTCTGGAAATATTAAAAAAAAACCAAAACACAACAAACCAAACCACCACCAACAACAAAAACAACCCAAGATTTTTGCTCTAGGTCTTTTGGTCTGCAGAACCAGCAGGTCCTTGCAATGTCTGAAACGCGTTTTACTAAATTAAGCAAGAGACTTTCCAGAACACCCAGGTGGACTCCAGCATGCCAGCTCCATGATAGGTTTAATTTCCACATCAGCAAGTAAGGTGATTATCCCTCCAGATGTACTTTACCCTCCCACTGCTTCAGGGATTTCAGGCGTGATCTTACACACCTCTAGCAAAGCCCATTTTATTTAATTTCTCAAATGAACTTGCAGAACAGAAAGTCAAGTTTTTGCTCTGGCAGCTTTCTGGAGCGCTGCAGCCAATTTCACATTACGAGGAGGGTGACTTTACTATTCTAGCTCTGACTGGATTTAACCAGCCTCGCCTGGCTCCAGCTATCTCCTCCCAGCCCTCTTTTGAAGCCCAAGGGACTTCTACCACAGATTTGATCTTGGCCCATCACAGGTGACAGGGCCCCTCAGGCACCGACGTCTTGACACCACCAAACACAAGAAGCCAAGTGCCCAACTTCAAGGTAATGAAATATTCATCCCATGTTAACAAAGCCCAACAGCATAAACAGGCAAAGCTCCAGTGCCTTCCTCAGCCGGGTGTTAATCAAAGGCTGTTAATCTTCCCCAAGTTCTTGTTCGCCGCTGAATACTCAGCATTAGTGGTTTACAGGCGCAGATCTCCTACAGGCGTTCTTGAGCATATCTGTTAGCATAGAGCACGGCAACAGCTTCTCCAGCTACTATTAATAAACTTTATGCTGCAGAGCACCACAACTGTCCAAACAACATGTCCATCAGCAGCCTTGTTAAGGCTGAAGCTGGGACTTCTCGCTGGTGTTTTTCTACAGCCTCGCTGAAACCATCTTAGAGAGGAATCAGAAGCCAAGTAGTTTTGCCTGGTATGTAAGCAAAGATCCATCCCAAGCAAGGCAACCCATCCAGTAAGATCAGAGGGAATTTACAAACAATTAAGGAACGTTTTGTACTTAAGAGTCCCTTGTGTACACCCAAGTGCAGCTGCCTCAAACACCCATAGCCTGACTCAATTCTAACATCTCCTTTATGGAAGAAAAACATTAAGTACTTTAATCCCTAATCTGGGGATCGCTTTAAGGGAATCTCATGCCATCATCAGTGACTTGTTCTCTAGTTACTCTCCTACTGCTATTAACTAGTGCACCGCCCTTGGTCACTAAACCACTAGTTTTGGGCCAAAAATCATGTTTGTTTAACACCTAACTGAGCATGTGCTGGGTCATTCCTGAGATGTGACTAAATCTGGTTTAGCACAGAAAAACCTGAGATGGGGGAACGTTTGTACTTAAGTAGGCAAAGGCTTTTGTTTCACCAGCTACACAAAGGTGTTGCTTTTGAGAAACAGCCTTGTCAGTGTTTCCTGCAGCCCAAGGATTGCTGCCTCATCATTTCAGCTCCATTTTCCAGAATTTACTGTTTCTGAGCATTTCCAGACAGCACCAATGAAAGCAGCACTGCAACCAGGGTGAGACTCTGGGGTAAATGTAAAACTCTGTGTTGTACCAGCTCCAGGGGCTCTAGCCCACCAAAGGGGCTGGAGAAATGCAGCAGCTCGGGCTCACCATCGTTGTGCACGTGGACAAGCCAGACAAAGCCACTGCCGATCTCCACCAAGGCAGGCTTCTCACCCAGAGCCACAGGTAGGAATCCAATGCATGGACATCTGGACTCTGGAGAGACAAGTCAGGCCTCTCACTTCAAAAATTTAAAAAAAAAAAAGCAGAATGGAAGTCCTTTTGTCACCACAAAACCATTTTGTTTCCACAGGGAAAGAACAGTTCCCCCATCTGCAAAGATGCAGAGCCTGGCAGCCATGGCAGAGTGTTTTATCTAACTACCAGCAGCATAAAACCAGCTGGGGGCTATTTATCTGAACAACATCCTGAAGTCAAGCTGAAGGTTTCGGAGATCGAAAGACAAAACCACCATATCTTCACCAGTACAGTGACAAATTCACAACTACCTCCCCTTCATTTTGCCAAGTGCTAAAACGGTTTTCCAAGCTATTGCTTTCCAGTGGCAACCATCGCTTGTAGAAACTAATCGAGTAAATACTTGCTACTGTTTTAATGAAATTTTTGCTTTACAGACACCAGGTCACCATTTCTCTGCAGTCACGTGAATCTAATAGGAGAAAGACTTCAGCCAAGGACAAGTTAGGTTAGTTACCCTTCCAGTAAAGAAGTTGGTTAAGGCTTTCAGCCTTCCAGAAAGAAATAACGAAAGACTGGACAGCAAAGGAAAGAAGGTCTAAGCTGACTCCAAACCAGTCAGCACAAAAACACTCATAAAGAGCACTAGCTATGGAAAAAGCTATCTTGAGCTGCAAAGCCTAAGGCATAGAAAAGCGCCTGGAAGCATCAAGGGTGCACCAGCTATCCGGAGACAACCAAAGCCCTGCATCACAGCTTTGCAGTGGTGAAGTAGAAGATGATGCCTGTATCCTATCAAGATTGTCAACGGAGAAATGCCTGGGAAGCCAGTCAAATCCTGTTTCACTGTGCTTTGTACTGCAGTTATTCCAGTATGTGTTCACATTTCGTTGTCAGACACAGGCCAGGAGGTAGAACTGGGCAGAAAAGCAGAAGGCAGCTTCAGATCTGCAGAGTCCTAAATGTCCCAGACACCGATCCTACTGAGGAAAGGCTCCCTTGGGTCAGACTGTGGGCATTTTCCAGCCCCCTCTTCGTCACCCACCAGCTGTGAGCTGTCGGTGTGTCTGGCTGGGACACACCGAGCAGGTAGCTCCAGTCTGAACTGGTCCAACAGCCCTTTTTGCTCTTCCCTGCCAGACTGGTATTGAGCTCCCAACACACCACTCACCTCTGCCAAGGGAGAGAAGCAGTACCAGCAAGTCCAGCAGTGCTCCATGTCCAAGGAAGTGTCTGAGCTCAAAGCCACCTCCCAAGAAGCAGCTGGTTACCCAAGCATCAGCGGTTGGACACACAAAAGCTTGGATTGTTTATTTTTCCTAAATACTCACGCTTGCACACAACTTTCTATGTATTTGTTTGCTTACTTGGCATGAAGCTGCTCAAGACGGAAGCTGAAGAGTTCAGCTGTAGAATTTGTGCGTTATATGCTGCCGGATGCGTCACTGTCCGTGGAGGTTTCTCCAGATGTAGAGTCAGGGCTACCACCCTTGTCTCCCAGCCCCTGCTCACCAGCTGCACCCTAAGACATGTTTCTTCTTGTATCCTCAAGAGTCACTGCTAGTAGGGGATCAATTCCTAACTACAGGTATGCATCAGTCAAAATGGTAGACCTGACAAGCACATCTCATCTTCCCTGATGAAGATCTGCACACCCAATGGCTCACCCTGCCCAAATCTGCAGTTCCACAATGCCCAGACAGGCCCGCTGGCACATGCTGGCTCCCACTGTCCCAGAGCAGTCACTGAGCCTAAGGGAACACACAGTTTTTAGATGTTTAAGGCAGTTTGCCCCTGCAGAGTCCTTTCATCAGCACGGCTTAAACCCACTTGAATGGCATGAACCATCCCATCCCTGCACTGCAGCAGGAGGCAGAAGAGCAGTTTGCTGGTACAGCTGGAGTCCTCCACCTATGTACCATCTTGTGCACACTGATGTCTTTCTCCTTCTCAGCCCTATCTTTGCTTCTTCCAGGCATGTCATGCCCCAATATAGAGTGGTGCAGTCAAATATCAGGCTCTGAAAATCCTTGTCCCTATAAATGTGAAGGGCCTAGGGGGTCACCCACCAGTCTGGAAACAAAATCCTGGCCCAGCCCAGGCCTCCCCGTGGGCTACTGGGGACCATCCAGCTGCTTTTACTCCACCTCCTTGATCTGATGCTCGGACCTCTAATTCCTCCCCAGAAGGCCAAGCTGACCATGCTCCTGAGCAGCTCTAATGCTGCTAGCCCAGACACAAGAATGAAAACAGCTTAAAATGAAGTGGTCCAGCAATACACAGTGCAGAAGAGATGGGACAGAGGAACAAAAAAAGATGATGGGGATCCTCAAATTAAGAAAAATCTTCCTGCTACCAGCTGTAGAAAGCAAGGAAGAAGCATGTTCCCCATCTCCCCTGATCAGAATCCATATCCCAGGGAATGCCCATGGGTAGGAAGCAGAAGAGGCAGAAGGATACAACACAATTATCTGGATGGCTCTCACTCCTCTTGCAAGTGCCATCCAGCACACTCACAAGAACTGGTAAGAGGATGACAAGCAAGATCATCCAGTTCAGATGAGAGAAGCCCAGACCAGAGTGCACATGCTCCAGAGGTGCAGGAGTTTTCAATTTGGAAAACACTTCTGGAGCTGAACTGCTGTGGTTGCCCTGAAATGGCAGCATGGTCTCACAAGTCAGTGGCTTTTCCTCAAGCTCATAAAGACTTATCAGTAGCTTAAAGGGACATTTTTAAGAGCTTGAGCTGCTGAAGCCTCACCAGTTAATATAGTTAACGTGCACAGTGGGCACAGTGCTACCTGCCTGTGGCTTAAGTGCAGATGTGCAGCTCAGGCTACAAGGTCCTGAGGCTGATTTGGACTGAGATAACCGACGCCGTGATCCATTGAAGGATGAGAGGACCACTCTACGTGTAAGAGTGGTCGGGACGCATGGTGACAGCCATGCAGTCCCCACACTGCAGTGGTCCAGGAGGCACCACAAGGCTGAGCAGTGTTCAAGACATCTGGACAAGGGCGGCAGCAAGAGCATCAACGCAGTCATTAGATACCAACATACCCTCTCCACCTTGGCACGGGGAATGGTTTCTCCAAAGCCTTCCCCAGCCCCCTGGGAAGTGCTACTACAGCAGCTCGCACTCCCTGCTCCCTTCCCACCATCACAGATGGCCTGCCCAGCACTCCTCCAGGAGAAGCCTTTCCACCTCACCCTTTTGTCTCATCTACACCGCAAAACAGAAAGCAGATAATCATCCCTGCTCTGCTCCCCTGCGACTCCTCAAATAGCAGGGATTTTTATTTGCATTACTCCCACCCTTTCCAAGGGTGGGTCTGCTGTCTACGTGAAGCCCCACTATCGGCACTAACCTAGTTACAGGATGTGGAGGATGATAACCTGCCAGGCTGGTCACCAACATAGCAAAACCCACATACCCCACGCCAGGGAAGGCCTGCAATTCCCCACACTCGCTCTCCTCCTCCACCCACAATGGCCATTTACTGCACCAAGAGCCAGTTGTGTCTCAAGCTTGGGCAGCAGCTGTCGGCTTTCCAGCATCTCCACCGTTCACCCCTCTGCACCCACCACGATCACAGCTGATGGTCCTCATACCGCACAGCCACAGCCCCGCTGCAGAGGTTGGGTCCGCTAAGGTGTTTCCCTCACAGGGAATCTTCAGGTGGGCTCAAGGACTCTGCCATACGGTCTCATAGCTACATGGTATGTAGGTGCAATGTAATAATCCACGCCTCACCCTTTTTAGACAACTTATTTCCTATAAATGTTACTGCAATCATCTCGCTTCTTCACCTGCGCATCCCCCTGACACCAAAGGTCTACGGGGAGGCACATGCTCTGCTCCCCAGGCAGCACCCGCTGGGGTGTTGGCAGGAATCCACCTCCAAAAACCCTCCAGCGGCACCACTGCTCCTCAGCTAATGGATATCGATCACAGGCCTGGTGCTGGGTTGGGCAGTAAACTCTCCGTGGAGCTGCACCAGACAAAAAGGCGACTCACTTCATCCACAGGCACCACGGGCAGCAAAACCCACTGAGGGCAGCGAGCCAGGAAGGAAAACGGTGATGCTGCATGGACACAGCGTCAGGTGGGACAGCAAGGCCAAGGCCACCACCCTGGGGACATGCAAGGAGCTTTCCTGCTCTTCAACACATTGTAGGGCTGTCTGTGCCCCCAGACAGTGCTGGTGTGACAAGGGACATGACCAAGGTCATGCAGCCATACGCTGGACTGACTGGCCTGGTCCCATCACCCTTCCTGGGTGTTGCATCACCTTCTGCTCCTCCAGCAGAGGAGAGGACCATCTGCTGTGTTTTACCAGGACACCCAAGTAAATGTCACATTCAGGGCTGAAGGAGCATTCCTGCTCCTGCAGCAACAATGCGACTGCACGTACCAATTAGGGGCACCGGTGACTGGCACTTGCAGCATGGAAAGAGCTAGAACTCACATTATTTGGAAGAAATTATTGTGATCCAGTACATCCCTGTGGCAAACAGAACTGAGTGAATCAGCATTCAGAGCCCTAGTACACAGTTTCCGTTTTAGACCATTAAAATGGCCATTCAGCACAGGCTCCCAAGCAGGCAGGGTCTGGCTGCCATGTCACCACCCATGGGGTGACCACTAAAAAAATGCAACGGTGAGATCGAGCTGCAATAAAACCAATCTCTTTTATGCACAGCATTACCACACTAGGTTTTAAAGGCATTTTTCGGCACGGTGTTAAGGAAGCCAGCAGACAGCCAGCTTTAGAGGGCAGGAGACAAAACGGCGACGAGCACAGGAACGCTTCTGCATCACCTTAGCTAGACGCAGCCTGCATGCTCTCTGCTACCACCTGGGTGCATTGCAGCTTGGACCATCGCATATGACATCACTAGGCGTTGCTACAGAAATGAGCGCGAGGTCATCAGCCTCCCGCACAACCGGGGCTGGGGGATGGGCAGCACAGAGGATGGTGACAGGGATAACCGAGTGTGACATGCCCATCACCGTCAGACCGGCCGCGCTGGAGTTTGGGCAGTATCGCCCAGAATAAAGAACAAAGCTCTGCCTTTTGTTTGCTGTCGCGGGAGGCGTCAGCACTCCCGCTGTGAATCATTTTCGTACGGCCAAACTACACGGCAACTGATAAGCGGCATTAGCCCGGGTTACTGTTTCACCAGAACTAAAAGGAAAAAAAAAAAAAAAAAGAACGTATATATAATCTCTAACAACACCTTTGGTTTAAACACCAAGCCTGGGTAAGCAGGCTAGGGAAATTCACTGCAACACAGCTGAGCATCCCAGGCATATCCCTGTCGGCTTTGTCATAGCGGCTGTATTATCCGTAGGAAATGAGCTGTAGGATCTGCTCACACAGCAGGCTTTGCTTTAAAATGAATAGATGCCGTTATCAGAAAATGGTATAAAAGCCACAGTGCAGCAGAGGAATAGCCCGGTTGGTTTAATATGATAATATCTTGTTCCGATCATCCGTATTTCATTTCTTGATAAGACATCTCCTCCCTCTCTCTGTTCTCGGGCTGTGACAGTTTTGTCTGTTTGATAAATGCAAGGTTATTGACAAAATGGTGCAATATGGGCAAACATAGCTGCACCCACGGCAGACTGCGACATTCCTAGATCAGCATTCACTTTTCATCAGCTAGGGAGGACACCCCAGCTGCTCGCAAAGGTTCAGACCTGACTAAGAAGACAAACATAAAGAACAGTTTTCCCCTTTAAAGCACCCCCTCCCTCCCTCCACCCAGTCTAGCCTCTCTGCAATATGACAAATGCAGAATCTTCTGGAATGACTTGATCCTGCCTCCCACGATTGCTTTGTTTGCAAGATCAGATCAGAGATATGTTTTTTTTTCCCTTCTTATATTGTCAAAATGTCAGTATTGAAGGGGAGCATTCAGTGTCACAAATCAGATCAGCCTGCTATATGCAGAGTCTTTATTTTAAGAGCGTGAAATGAATACAACATGACTCAATTCATAAATCTCCAACCAAGTGCAGTAAAAATAAGAGCTTTGGCAGTGAAAGGACTCCCGATCTTTGGGGTCAAGAGCACACACCAGCCTCACCGACCGCACGCGGGAAGGGATGCACGGGAGAGATGGATCGGGGAGGGTATTTCAGCAGCAGGGAGAGGGGTGCACGCAAACACCCCCAACCCGCAGGGTTCCCCATGGGGCTGGGCAGCCCCCCAAGCTGGCAGGACCCCCAGGGCTGGCTCCTGTGTCCCCCAGGCTGGGGAGCAGCGGTGGGGACATGGCAGGGAATGTGTGGGGCAGGCACGGGGGCCTGGCATGGGGAGAGAGAAGGGATGGGGATGGGAGGTGATGCAGGGGGAGAGGGTGTGGGGGGCAGAATGGGGTGCAGCAGGGTACGGGAGAGGGTGGGGGGGCAGCAGAGGCAATGTGGGGGGGCTCTAAGGGAGGGGAGAAGGTGCGTGGGGCTCGCTGCGGGCTCCAGAACGGGGGGAGAGGATGCGTGGGGGGCTCCGGGGCAGGGGATGGGGGTCGAGAGAGAGCGGGGTGTGCCCGGGCGAAGAGAACGGGACCCGGCGGAGGGTGTCGCGGGCAGCACAAGGACCGGAGCCGCACGGAAGGACGACGAGAGGCCGGTAAGGGCGAGGGGCCGGGGCCCGCACACCCCCCGGCGCGGCTCCCCCAGCCCAGCCCGGCCGAGCCCACCACCCACCGAGAGCACAGCACGGGAAGGGCGAGGGGAGCGCGGACCCGCACCCCCGGGTGTGTGTGTGTGTATGCGGGGCGGGGGGGGGAGGACGGCGGACACGGGACGGCACTCACGTTCTTCATGGCGGCCGCCATGTCGTCGTATCGCTCGGCTTGCTCGGCCAGCCGGGCCTTCTGCACCAGCTGCTCGCGGTCCACCATCTTCGCGGGGCTGGGGGAAAGGGCGAGGAGGCTCC
This sequence comes from Pampusana beccarii, assembly GCA_013399365.1. Taxonomy (NCBI): domain Eukaryota; kingdom Metazoa; phylum Chordata; class Aves; order Columbiformes; family Columbidae; genus Pampusana; species Pampusana beccarii. Next base: position 795,669 of record VWYH01009009.1, read on the forward strand.
GGGAGGAGGAGAAGGAGGAGGATGAGGAGGAAGGGCGGCGACGGGAGGAGGAGAAGGAGGGCGAGCGGGCGGGCGGGCGGCGGCTCCTGGCGCTGCTGAGGCGACGGCGGCGGCTGCACCCGGTGCTGTGCGCGCGCCGCGGGCCACCACAACCCCCCTGCG